>CAUYRT010078405.1:0-20757 GCA_963574885.1 Lepilemur ruficaudatus
AATTCGATTCTGTGGTGAGCTATGATTAGACTCACTGCACTCCAGCCAGAGTGACAGAACAAGACTCTGTCTCAAAAAAAAAAAAAAAAAAAAAAATTTATTGGTGGCCAGAGTGCTATTTCAGTTCAATTGGCTGAAATATATATGTTTAAGAGTAGCTCTGCTTTGAATTAGTTGGGCCATTTTTGGTTTGTTTTTATTTTTCATTACAATTGAACTAAACTGTGTTTCCACTGATATTTCAGCCTTTAAAAGAGAATGTGTGGACTTTGTTTTTTTTTGTTTGTTTTTTGTTGAGACTGAGTCTCTCTCTATTGCCTGGGCTAGAGTGCTGTGGCATCGGCCTAGCTCACAGCAACCTCAAACTCCTGGGCCCAAGTGATCCTCCTGCCTCAGCCTCCCGAGTAGCTGGGCCTACAGCACCTGGCACAATGCCCACCTAATTTTTTCTATTTTTAGTAGAGACGGGGTCTCACTCTTGCTCAGGCCGGTCTCAAACTCCTGACCTCAAGCGATCCTCCTGCCTTGGCCTAGAGAATGTGTGGACTTTGAAGCCATACCACCTGGGCTGAAATCCTGGCTCTTATACTCCTTAGAAATCTGTCTTGAACAAGAGATTTAAGTACTTTGTGCCTCAGTTTCCCTATCTGTGCAATAGGAATAAGAACACCTACTTCATAAGCTGTTGCAAGGATTAAAAGGTAAAACAAAGATCATGCACCTAAGGGCTTAGCACATAGTAAATACTTAGAAAACATTAATTATCTTTTTCACTTCTCTTAGCAGCAAATCCTCTGTGGCTTATGTATTATAAACATGGAGTCCTTCCCAAGTGTTTCATTTATAAACTCAAGTTTATTGACTATGTTGAGTTAGAGTGGGGCCTTATTTCAGTTAAATACTGCAATAAAATGTGAATACATTTTGAGCACTGTAGAATACTACACTGTAACTACCAGGTTGGATAAAATTTTTCACATCCAGGAATATTAGAAAAGCAAGCAGAAAATAAACAACCCAAGTGATAGAAATCATACCAGTGCCCTGTACAGATCTTGCCCTTGTGTGCGTGTGTGGCATGCACTGAGCCCCCACTTGGGGGCTCGGATGTTACCGTAATGGCTTGCGTCATTCACCCTTCCCACTGCATTTTATAAGTTAAATCACTTGGAAAGCATCACTCAACTTATTTTTGATAAGATCATAAACAGCAGTTTCCTCGGTTACAGGAAATCTAGAGATTTCCTCTAGAAATCTTCTTCCCTGTCCTTTGTCTGACATGCTGAGCAACCTGCCCTGGCCTCTCCCCTCGTTCCAAGACCATTCTAGAAACTGATCCTTTGCGGTGTGGAAAATGCCTTCTCCCTGTCAGTCACCTATCTACCAACTTTGTCTATGGTATTCTCTCTCTTCATTTTTGGAGAAGGAAAATACATTTATTTTTGTATATTGTTTAAGAAAACCTTTCCTCATTCAATATGTGTAAAATTTCCTCTTACATTTTCTACTACTAGCCTTGTATTTTAGCTTTCACAGTTAAGTCTTAACTTCATCTGGAGTTTATTTTATTTATTTATTATTTATTCATTCATTCATTTATTTAGAGACAATATCTCTTTTTGTGACCCAGACTGGAGTCCAGTGATGCAATCTTAGCTCACTGTAACCGCAAACTCCTGAGCTCCAGGGATCCTCCTGCCTCAGCCTCCCATGTAGCTGGGACTACAGGTAAATGTCACCATGCCCAGCTAATTTTTAATAAATTTTTTGTAGAGATGTTGTCTTGCTATATTGCCCAGGTTGGTCTTGAACTCCTGGCTTCAAGTGATCCTCCAAACTCGGCCTCCCAAAGTGCTGGGATTACAAGCTTGAACCATTGCATCCAGCTGGAGTTAATTTTTTTAATAAAAGACATAAGATACAGTTTTAATCTTATTTTTCTGTCTATGGTTAGCCAATATCCTAACTTATCTACTAAATATTCCATACCTAGGCTAGCTGGTTTGTGATGCCTCTTTATCACATACCAAATTTCCAATGTTCCTGGGCTGCTTCTGCGCTCTCTGTCCTCGTCCATTAAACTGCTTTTCTATTCCTGCGTTACCACCCCACTGTTTCTGTTACTGTGGCCGCGTAGTGCAGCAGTGCTTGGTAGGTCAGTTCATTTTTCTTTTCTCAAACTTTCCTTAGTTTGGGCTTCTATTCTTTCATACACATTTTAAAATCAGCTTGTCAGTGCCTTACAACTCGCAAAATTAGAACTTTGAATGGAGTATCATTAAATTTGTAGATTAATTCCGAGGAAAATTAATATATTTATATAGTGTTATTCTATCCATGAACATGATATACGGCTTTATTTACATCTTATGTACTTGAATAGAATTTTTAAATTTTCTTGGTAAAGATCGAGTGGGTTTATTGGTTAATTTTGAGATACTTTATAACTGCTCTGCTATTTTAAATGAAACCTTATTTACATTTAATATTACTCTGCATTTAAGTCTCCAGTTAGTTACAGCTGGTGTAGGAAAACATGAATGATTTTTTTTTAAATGGCGTTTTGTCATGCAAGTTTGTTGGACACGTTATCGGGACCCCAAACCACCCACTGTTTGTCATCTCCCTCCACCAAAGAATGCAAAGGAAGACTACCACTGCCTCAGCTCCCAAAGGCTCAGCAGTGAGTAAGCAGTGTGTGAATTTAGAGATCTCTCTCAGACTTGCCACAGTGAAATCATTAAGAATGAAGAGAAGGAGCTCCAAAGCAGGGATGTGAATTCCAACGCCTGCATAAAGGAGTAAGTGGTCTCGGTGTGAGGCAACAGGGAACGGTGAGGACTGGGGCGAGAGGTGTCACTAGAAGGGGCAGACCTGCTCAGCCTCCACTACCTCGTGCTGTGTAGCAACGAAAGTCCAGTTTTCTCACATTGTTAAGCGTTTTAAGGAGAAGCTCTAAATCCTTGCTTTTACAATGTTAGAAACTAATTGAGATTTTTAAAAATATTGAGTGGGCCAGAAAAATTACATCTGTTGGTTAGATTTGTTTTGCAACCTACCAATCCACATCCTTGGTCTAAGAGTGTCCCAAGTGGAGGGGACAATAGCGCAATCATTGATTGTCACCTCTGTCCCCTACCCTCCCATTCCCTTTTTTTGTCCCCCTACCTGATGTTGCCTTCACTGTGCAGGGCTCTATTCCAGCCAGCTTGGACACCAGCCTTGTGGGAAGATGGTTTAGAACTTAAGGAGGGAAGGTCGAGGTTTGAGAAGGTGTGGGCTGGACCCAGATCATACAGCCTCGGGACCTCCCCAGAGAGCAGAAGTCTAAGATGGGACAGGGATTGACAGTTGGCCGACCAGCTTCACCTGAAGTGGTTTGGTCCTGGAACCAAGCCAGCACTTCCTGACCTCACTTAAAGAAGAGCAGTATTTGGACAAGCATCTCAGATCAGGTGGCTTCCATGCACGAGCCCATATTCTGGACCTGCGCCAGCCCTCCACAGTGTCCTAAGTTGCTGGTAAGGGCTGAATGGTGGCCCCTGCACCCACCCTGCTGAATTCATACGTTAAAAAATCCTAACCCCGAGCACCTCAGAATGCGACTCTATTTGAGGATAGGGTTTTTAAGGAGGTAATTAAGGCAAATTGAGGTCATATGTGTGTGCCTTAGTCCGATAAGACTGGCGTCCTTGTAAGAAGAGATTAGGACACAGACACAGAGGGAAGACCATGTGAAGACACTGAGAGATGACAGCCATCTTATAGATGGCCGAGGAGACTTAGAAGGAACTAACCCTTCTGACACCTCGATCTCAGACTTCCAGCCTCCAGAACTGTGAGAAAATAAATTTCTGTTGTTTAAACCACTCTGTTATGGTAGCCCCAGTAAACTAGTACATTTGGGAAATTGAGGTACAGAGTTGGGGGTGAAGGTTTATTGGGATCAATGTTAGGAAATCTTACAAGAACGAGAGGAAGGCAGAATCGGCAGAGTGAGAAGTTGGACTGCAATGAGGCTGCAGCCAAGACGGAGTTCTGGAGCTGGGATGTCCTTCAGGGCTGCTCCAAATTGAGGAAAGGGGCCTTTGCTTTCCCACATCAGTCATTCTCAAGGAGAAGGGGTGTGATTTTGCTCCCAAGGGAATATTTGGCAATGTGTGCAGACATTTTTGGCCGTCATGCTGGAGTGGGGGGATGTCCACTACTGACACCCAGGCGGTAGAGGATAGGGATGCTGCTTACCATTCTGCAGTACACAGGCACTCACCCGCTTCAACAAAGAACCATCCAGCCCGCAGGTCAGCAGTGCTGAGATGGAGAAACCCTGCTCCATCGACACATCCATCGACAGGCCATTGGCACGGGCTGCTCTGGCAAGGGCATGACCTTGGGCAGGTCTCGGCAGCCGAGGCCCATTCCCAGGGAGAGGTGTAGCTGTGAGCTGCCGGTAGCCCGTGTTCTCAGCAGCGGGGAGATGTGTGTGTTTGCCAGGAAGAGAGGATCTGGGCAGAGCGAAGTGTCCATTCTCTGAACCCGCAGATTTCTCTAATAAACATCCCAACCAACCATGTTTAGGGCACTGTCCTGGAGGCTTTACATACGTTATCTCACCGAAGCCTCAGGAGAAGCCCAAGAGGTGGGTTTTATCAGCCCAGTTTGCAGTCCTCTGCTCTGCCAGCTAAGCCATGGAAGGGACTATCAGCCCGTTTTGTAGCACAGGAGCCTGAGACTCACAGAGGGTACTTGCTTACCCAAGGTTACCGAGCTAGTGAGTTACAGGCCCAGAATCTGAATCCAGGACTGTGAGCCTCCAAAGCCTGGCTCTTTTGCAAACAGGAAGGACAACTTTTGCTAAAATGAGAGCAGCACACACAGGAGAAAGAGGATGAACCGCAGGCTTAATCGGAATTAATATAAAACCCAGCGTCAGAGCAGCACAAAGTCCTGAAACGAGGTCTGATACTGCACAAACATCACGGGGGCTCAGGACATCTGGTGCGGAGCCTCCTGCCACCTTTATGACCACAAGCATTAATGGATTACCAGAAATAATCCCTCTCAGAAGGAGGACTTTTATTTGTGTGGCCCCAAGGAGAAAGCATGGACCTTAGGACTTTGTAGGATGACAGAAACTATGAAAAAGAAAAAAAAAAGCCACTTCCCAGTAGTCAACTGTATAAAAATAATTTTATTTACTACTGTAAATAAAGTAGTGCAAAGAGTAGTTTGGACCCACAATATTGCATTACTGATTTATTGACTACCTTAGCAGCATATAGTACACAGACATTCTGCTCTTCCTCTCTCACACAAACACACACACACACACACACACACACACACCCTTGCACAGACTCAGGCAGGCTTAAGGGGTGGGGAGGACACTATGAGCTAAAGGCTTGCTTTCCGTGTATTCCGTTGCTGCCAGTCTATTCTAATGGGTAATTCATGAGAAGACTACACTCGAATACTAAGAATCTCCTAAATGTTATTTCATGGATTGCAATTGAAATGTAAAAGATATCCAACAACATCATTAAATGATTTGGAAGCACTAGGACCCTAGAAAAATTCAAGGAGAAAAATGTAAACCAATTTACAAAGCCACCGCCTTCCCTGCCTTTCCAGCCACAACTATTTATTTCAAGGTGTCTTATGACTGCTGGGTCTCGGAAGTCAAAGAGAAATCTGTCAGCTCAGCTTTGGGGCAAACACAGGTACCAAAATATTACCTGGCTTGCAGAGAAGTCTCAGTTTTCTGTTCTTATTTTCAATAAAAGGGAATGAACGATGCACTAAGATTCTTAAAATACATCTTAGTGTGTGAGAATCCAGACACGCCACAGGGCGAACTGTGACTCCTGATACACACAATCACAGGAACGAGAGTCTGGGATGACCCAGTAAACCTCCCCACGCATCCCACGATCAAGACGTTCCTTATATGTATTTGGTAGCCTTTGGTATAACCACTGCCTGCTCTGGGTACTTCCTTATAATTTGATCTTTAAAAAAAAGACACCAAGTGCAAAATTCGCATCCAGTTGACAAGACATTTAAGGTGTTTATCAGGATAATGGCCTGACCCCAGCTTTCCCATACCAGCCGTTTAAAGGATTCTCTCTCCTCTGGAGAGACCACAGTTCATCCACGTGGCTCCGGGTTATTAGCGACCGTGGGCTGGTCCTGGTCAGAGGCATCTGCAGCTGGAGTCACAGCTGGGCTTGCAGTGGATGCGGTGGGGTCTGAGGAGGCGCGAGCTGGTATTGGAGAACTGCTGGCTGCAGAGACACACGTACAACAGGCGCTGAGTATTCGAAACAGTGCACACAGGACATACAACCACACCTAGACTCAAGCAAGCCAGGAGGAGATGCCTCCAGTCTGGTGACACTGACGCTAACTAGACAGGCAACTTTGGACCCATTATCTAGGTTTTCTGGACTTTGGTCTACCCTTCTATAAAATGACAGGTTGCAATGGATATGCAAAGATTTCTGATGCTTCTGATATCCTGAGATTCTAAGTTATTATTAATACATTTATACTGTGACATCCAGATAAATATTTTAATTTAAACGAACAAATAACTCTTTATGTTTCATGAGCTGTGGTTATGTCTTTTTTTTTCCTGCAATGTCAATGGAATTCCTACAATGAAAGCTATGAATTATACCAGTCAATCAGGAGCATTGATTTTATTCACATTCTTTTTTTTGGGGGGGGAGACAGAGTCTCACTATGTTGCCCCAGCTAGCGTGCCATGGCGTTGGCCTAGCTCACAGCAACCTCAAACTCCTGGGCTTAAGTGATCCTCCTGCCTCAGCCTCCTGAGTAGCTGGGACTACAGGCATGCGCCACCATGCCCAGCTAGTTTTTTCTACATATGTTTAGTTGTCCAGCTAATTTCTTTCTATTTTTAGTAGAGACGGGGTCTCGCTCTTGCTCAGGCTGGTCTCGAACTCCTGAGGTCAAATGGTCCTCCCGCGTCAGCCTCCCAAAGTGTTAGGATTACAGGCGTGAGCCACCTCACCCGGCCATTATTCACATTCTTATTCTATTTGAATGATGTGCCGAATTTGGTTTAAATTATTTTACTGAAATAAATGTGTATACATTTTGAAAAATATAATTACTAGGTTTAATTATGCGCCAATCTACCATTAGTAAGGAGGTTGGACCACCATCAACGTTAGGGAAGCTCATAGTTTTATACTTTATGTAGTTTTCAGATGGGGGCGATTTTGCCTCCCAGGGGACAGTTGGCAGTGTCTGGAGACATTTTTAGGTTGTTACCACCCTGGGGGAGGGAGTGCTGCTGGCATCTGTGGGTAGAGGCCAGGGAAGCTGCTGAGCATCCTACAATGCACAGGACAGCACTGTCCCCTAGAGCAAGCACACTCCAGCTCCCAATGTCATCAGCGCTGAGGCTGATACGCTCTGCTTTATGTACTGAGACTGAGACATATCCCAGTTAAGACTCGAGGCTCTGGAGCCTGCCTGCTCTGTCCTTTAACAGCTATGTGGCCTTGGACAAGTTACCTGCCTTCCTTCTCCCTCTAGAAATAAAAGTGTCTAGACCTTCATGAGTTGTTACAAGAGTTAAATGAGTTAATGAATATAAAGGGCTTAGAACAGTGTCTGACGTTGGTGAGTACTCAATAGATGTTAGCTACTACTACTAGTGACCTGGTTTACCATGGACATGTGTTAAGATTTATTAATTCCAGGTGCATGGCTTACAGAACTGATGACAGTTGGTGCATCTGTTTCCAGAATGCCTAAAGTTCTCTTTTAGGCCCAGCAGCCTGAGATAACAGCACAAACTTTGAAGCCAGAAAAATCAGGAGTCAAACAACTCTGACATTTAGAAGCTGGGTGATCTCGGGCAAGTTCCTTAACTTCTCTGAGTTGTAGTTTCTTCATCTGTGAAATGGGGATAACAACTTGCAGGGTTGCATGAAGTACGGTTAGCTCAGGGGCCACAGTTTGTGCAAACAATTGTTAGTTTGCCTTTGAGCAGCAATCTCAATTAACCTCAGCAATATTTTGGTCTCACACAATCTTCAGAGGTGGGGCCATTTTTAAAGGTTTCCAAATGTCCATCCTGAAATGTACAGACTTTAAGAAGATTGCCACCACATGCTGACAATCCAACTCTTAGATAGAAACCCTCCAAGAGTTCTACCTCCAAGCACCTATAGTCAGCCCAAGGGGCCATTCTAAGAAGTTCAGGAATGGGCCCTCAAACTTGGCTTTTCTGCATATATATTCAGGAATTCTCCTTAAGGTCCCTTTCCAACATCTACAGAGGATGTTGTGGACTCAGAGATTATTCTGAAAGAACAGGGCAGCGGGGGGCAGGGTGGGATGTTGTAGAATGATGTGACGTTTCTAGGGTCATTAAAGCTATCACTGTTGTAGGTGATCCTGTGACTGGAGGCCCAGTAATGAGGTACAAAAACCATTTCACTGCAGTCAGGAGACTTGGTCTAGGCAAGTCCCATCTGCCACTAACAGGTGACCTTGGGATAAGTAATGGGTGGCAGACATTTCGGTTCTAGAATGCTTGACTCTCATGGGCCTCAGTTTCCTCATCGGGGCATTGAGGGTCTTGGATTAGAAAGTGTGCAAACCCCCTTTGATCTTGAGATTTATCTTTCCGACGATCTTTGAGGAAGTTAATAGAGTATGAAGGCATGTATTTTCAAGCTCAGGGAATGTTTGAATCACCATGGTAACAAGATAAATCAGCAATCAGTTTTCTGATTGAAAAAAAAAGTGCCAATGTGTAAATGTAGAAGGAATGCATAATTAGCGTCGCAACCATTTAAATCTTCTGGTAAGAGCATAATAAAAATGCTTGATGTTTCTACAGTAAATTTGTCATTATCTGTGTGAGAACTCTCCCTCTTCCACCGGGGGTTTGCAATCACTGCAAAAGCCCCCCCACAGCCCATCCTAATTTTAAAGTGGCCTCTTTGTCTCTGCTCACCTGGAATACATGCTAATTTTATTACTAGACTAGAATCAAGGTAGCCAGGAAAATAAGCATGCTGTTTAAAAAATTACAAAGTATATTGCAGAGCCAAATAGAGGTGATTTGTGGATTACTTGCTGCCTGGGGGATCATTTTCTGTACATTAGTAAGAATGATCAAGAGCTGGCCTAAACCACGGCCCACGGGCCAAATGCAGCCACTGCCTGCTTTTGTGTAGCTCACGATCTAAAAATGGGTTTTACATGTTTACATGGTTGAACAAAAATCAAAAGAAGAGTAATAGTTCACAAAATGAAAGATATATGAAATTCTCAAGTAGTTCTTCTGGAGTAGTAAAAAAAATATATATATATATGTATATGAAATTCAAATTGAGTCCATAGTAGAGTTTTATTAGAAACCTGGCCACAATGGCTACTCTTGAGCTAAGAAGGCAGAGTTGAATAGTTGTGACAGAAATGGCCCCAAAAGCCCAAAATGTTTATTATCTGGCCCTTTACAGAAAAATTTGCTGGCCCCTGTTGTGGACCATTGTAGGAAAAACATCTGCTTGCAATTGACCAGATGGGAGCACAAGAGAAAGAAAATATAACAGAAAATATTGGGTTAATCCTGAAATGGCAGAATGTTTGCAAAGATGAGAAGCAATAGAGAAGCCCTAGAAATGGTATGCTATGGATAAGATCCAGCCTACTTCATGTGGGCCTCTGGGCCTAGTGGGGCCCCATTCAGGTGTAAGATTCATATCACTGAACCATTTTTTTATTTTTCCTTTTTCTTTCTTTTTTTCTTTTTTCTGAGATGGGGTCTTGCTATATTGCCCAGGCTGGTCTCAAACTCCTGGCTTAAAGCGATCCTCCCTCCTCAGCTACCCAAAGTGCTATGATTACAGACATGCACCACCATACCTGGCGGAAACATTTCTTATGAGTGGCCGTACTACTAAGGTGCCAAACGTAATGAGATAGGACCAGAGTACAACCTCACCATTAAATCTCTCTGACAATAAGGCTACTGCTTCTTTCATGAGCACCGCTTTGTGACATTTTACTGTAATTTTAGTAGAAACCTCATTAACTAGAAATGCAGAAGACAGGAAAAGAATAGGAAAAGGATTAATGAATCTTGTTCATATCATCTTACTCTTTTCAAACGAAGGCTAGGCTAACCACTTAGCCGGAAGGGACGCGTTGGCTTAAATTATGAATGTATTGACTAGACTCACGTTGGTTTAAAAGGTTACCTAGTTGTACCCTGGAGCTGGTAGTTCCGCAGATCTTGCTCTGTAGCGTACATTCTATTTAGACATGCAGTTGGCCCTAATACGAGCAAGGCAGGGCTCTTTCTTTGAAATGGTGACTTTATTTTCTCCCTCTGTTCTTCCCTTTCCCTGCCTTTGGGCGGCTGGTCAGACTCCATGTTTTTTTTTTTTTTTTTTTGGTCTCAGGGGATATTTGTGGAAGGGCAGAAGTGGAAATGGCTCCAGACATACTTTACTTTGGGATTTTTTGTTTCTGAAAAGTCTGATCCATTAAGGCAATTATATTTGGTGTCCTTGACCGAGAGGGGAGAGGGAGAGTGCTTCTGAGATGCAACAGGCAGGAAGAGGAGCTTTCTGGAGTCTGGAAAAGAGGCCGAGTCTGTCTGTGGGTTGTACCCACAGCGGGGCCCTTACCTTTCTGCTTCAGCAATCTCAGAAATGAACAGTGGGGAGCAAAAAGGCTACTGGTGCCGGCATCGACAAGGATGATGGAGCTCCTGGGTGACCCAGAAGCTGCAAAGCCAATAACCTGGAGGGACAGTGTAGGGCCAGGGTGATGTGTGTTCTGGTATGAGACTGGTGACTCTCTGAGTGACCCTAGGGCCACCCAAGACCCAGGGACCTTTGCACCACCTTGGGAGGCATTAGCCTCAAGAATGACTGAGCTGCCTGGAATACGAGCAGGAGTCAAAAACAAGTTCCCCAGAAGGAAATAAAAGTGCCGTACAGTATTTTTTTGCGCACTATCTTGGTACTTTTGGTAGATTTGTCGATGTCTTTGTTTAGATGCTTTAAAAAAGAGTTTTATGTTTTAGAAAGAGTCTAACAGCATAGAAAAGCATGCGAGGCGCTGGTCATTAAGTCTGCTACTTACTGAAGTAAATCAAGCTATTTAAGTGCAGGCGCTACCTGGTGTCAGCGTGTTTTAATCACAGGTACAATGCCCCGGATGGAGGACATTCGTCCTTGGGAACTACCAGCTGACATCTGTGGTATTCTAGACACTTTCAATTGTGTCGTCTTGTTTGGTTCTCTCAACTACAACAGGCCATAGGTGTCCTATTATTTCTGCTATTTTACAGAAGAGGAAACTGAGGCACAGACAGGTCCCTCCTCTGTCCAAGGTCACACAGCCAGTGGCAGCGCCGGCATCTCGGCACCGACCCCCGCGCTGGCGCTGTTAACTACCGCGCTGCACCACCAGCCTTCCGAACGCAGGACAATTTAATGTGGCAAATGTCGTGACGTGTGGGCCATATTTCACAGAGCTTATGAACTCAGGAGGAAAATGAAGGCAGTGGGAGCCGAACGTAAAATGGATGGACAGCTCAGTTGAAAGTCTTGACTATAAATCATTAATTTTTAAAAACAACTGACTGGAAAAAATGCAAACCACGAAATGACAAAGCTCCCCAACTTACAGCAACAATCCTCACCCACAGCCGCTGATGGGAGGCTCCTGACTTTTAAATCCATTTCCTCTTCTTACACTGTCACTCAACAGCCAGAGTTTGTTACTGCACTTGCTTTATAACACCGAGGCTACGCAAGCCCCTGCCACTGTCTCCCCTACTCCCGCGGGACAGGCCCCAGAACCTGGCACTCCAGTTTATCAGGGAGACTTCGGCCTCTGAGCATCCCCCGTGCAGCGGCACCTGTCTCCACAGGTGTCTGACTCACCATCCCAGCAGTCACCTGCTCCACTGTGCTGACCGAGTACCTTCTTATTTCAGAATTATTGGCAAATTTGCATTTATGATGAGGATTTTTAAAAAGATAAAAATAATTTACTACATGTTGCAACTCTTAACCATTAGTTCTTTTTTTTCTTTTCTTTCCTTTTTTTTAAAGACAAGGTCTCAGTCTGTTGCTCAGGCTGTAGAGTATGTAGTACAGTGGTGTCATCATAGCTCATAGCAGCCTCAAACTCTTGGGCTCAAGCGATCCTCCCATCTCAGCCTTCCAAGTAGCTGGGACTACAGGTGTGTGCCATCACACCCAGCTAATTTTTCAAATTTTTGTAGAGACGAGGTCTTGCTATGTTGCCCAAGCTGGTCTTGAAATTTTGGCCTCAAGAGATCCTCCTGCTTTGGACTCCCAAAGTGCTGGGATTCCAGGTGTGAACCATTGTGCTTGGCCTTCAATATTAATTTTAGCAGCCATGGTGGGTACCAACATGAGTGCATGCTTTGTAAATGTGTGGAGACTTTTTTTTTTTTACTTCTAGGCTCTTCCTGCTCAAAATATGGTCTACCACATGGGCATTGCCTAGAAGACTGTTAGAAATGTGGACTCTCAGCCCCCTACCCCAGGTTTCCTGAACCAGAATTTGCATTTAATAAAATGCTGGAATGATTCATGTGCATATTAGAATTAAGATGCACTGGGCTAAAATTTACATATTGAAATCAACATTATTTTATTATAATTAGTTTCTTTTTATTACTCCTTTATATTGCTGTTACAGCACTGTATTGATTTTTTTTAAATGTGTGTAGGTAGGTTAATTATCATGAATTTCATTTCAAGGTACTAAAAAATGTGTTATAAAATATTTCTTAGGTGAGGGGGCGACGGGTTTCAGACAGATGACAACCGCTGTTTTAAGCTATTTTGATTCTGAAAAAAAAGTTTGAAATTCTGCCACCCTATGTTCTTTCTAGGCTTTTATTTCTCCATCTGGGCGGGCAGCTTCACTCTCTGGCCTCTGTTTCCTCATGTGTAAAATGAAGGGCATAGAATTAAATAATTTTTAAGGTCCTGTCCAAATGCAGCCATCTCCAGGCTGGTCGAGAGGGGAGGAGGTATGTGCTGGAAGACGCAAATGAAAAAGTTTGAGAAAACAAAGAAAATATGTGAAAGAACCATGGGGACATAGGAAGGGAAAAACACATCACAGGACGGGAGGGGCACAGAGACAAGATCGCGAAGGGACTGATAATGCAGCCGTGAAGACAGGGAAGAGGAGACTTCTGATCAAAGCGATTGCACCCGCCCATGAATTTTCATGGCTACCAGCTGGCATAAAATCATAAAGACAAATTTCGGCTCCTCTAACGGAATTGCATTTGTAATAATCATAACAATATTTCTACAGAGTAAAAAATGACAAAGATAATTTGAAATGGAAAACACTGACAAGATGCAAAATAAATGTCTCTACCTGGCAACAAATTTAGGGACGGGGCAGAATTTGCATGAGGGAAATTTATTAACTGGCAGACTGTGGGCATCAAGCCTGGAAGGTTGTGATGGTTCCTTGTTAACCTGCTCAGGTAAATCAGAGGGAAATGATTCCGTAATAGCCTCTCCCGACAGTGACTTCCTTATCACCGGGGAAGAGAAGGGGATGCACACTCCTTTCGCTTTTCATTATCTGCGACTCGAATAACAGCTACGCAAAGGCTCAAATGCCATGTCCACTCCTAATTTATCCATTTGTAAATGTCTCTGCTAGCTTTTGTGAGTTATTACTCCTTTTGGAGCCGGCCAAGATGGTGGGAGACTAACTTTCCACCGGGAGACGTTTGTGGGCGTTTGTGAGACCTACTAAAAGTGACCGCATGAGAGCCTGGCTCTGACCCAGCTGATGGTCTAGTAGGAGAGATGAACATTGTAGCCAACATTTATTGGGAGGGTTTTATACGCCACATAAATAGAATAGCTAATATTTAACTACAGTTGTCATTTTGATAAGTGTCTTACGTGCATTTTTTCCCTTAACCCTTTTCCATTTCACATCCTGGAAAGGAGCTACTATTATAACCTCATTTTATTGAGGAAGGTTAAATAACTCACCCTAAGTCATAGAGCTAATCAGTAGCCAAGCCTGGATGCTGAGCCCAGACAGAAGCCACTGGGGCTCCCATGTCCTTAACTACTCTTCTACGCTAGCTCAGAAAAGTAGCAGCGATCAGTGGGAACCACGCCAGACCAAAAGCCCACTTTGTATTCCAGCTCGGTCCCTCCCTTTCGGCCCATGTGCTGGGTATTTTTATTCATTGTGAGTGTTTGTTTGTCCTCTCCCGCATTTGATTGCTTGACTGGAATGAACGTGAAGACTTCACACTGCAGGGGCCTTTGGAGCCGGGTTTTCAGGCACACCGAGACAGAATTTTGATAGAAGATAAATTTCCTTTTCTTTTTTTTTTTTTTTTATAAAATTTGTTTTCTATTTTGCGTTTGGATTCAGTTGGAATAGAAGATGACTTTTCAGTGGGAGAAGTCATATGAGTTCAGTTTCTTAAGCTCTTTTAAGAAAATCCTTACTTTTTAATATATTTATACAGTAGCTTTGCAGCCTCCCGCCGGCCAGGGATCATGACACACCCCCCGGAGGAACCCCCACCCAGGGAACCGCCATCCTAAAGACAGGAAGTAGCATGAGCAAGGGCATGAGGAGGGAGAGAGTACTTTTTCTGGTAAAGAATCCCTACTTTTTTTATATGGCCTTGTTTTTTTTTATAAATCTTTACCTGAGACAGACTGGAAATACTGCACAATCCAGGCGATCAATACAGACAGCAGAAAGGTTCCCAGAAAGTAGATCTGCAAACATCGGAAGCACGCGTCAGATGACTGACAAGGGGCAGGGAGCACGGGGGCGGGGCGGGGGGATCTGACACCCACCAGGGCTGAGTGCAGGATGGCGCGCCAGACGAGCCGCACGTGAAGGTAGAGCCAGGCCAGGGAGCAGGGGCTGAAGGACTCCTCGTTGCTGTGGCTCCAGCACCTGTGGACAAAGCCCAGGGCATTGTGACGCGTCGGCCAGCTTTGGTGGCATGACTCATGACTGGTATTTTCAGATCCTTAAACCTATGTTCTTCTGCTTTTGGACAAACGAGCACTTCAGATTCGAGACAAAGAAATAAAGCCAGTTCTAAGTGCTTTGGCCTGACTTGAAATGCTAGGGTCTGAGCAGAAATCTCAGAAGAAAGGTCAGTCCTATCTACCCTTAATTAAAAGTCAAGGAACTCTGAAGCACAGGGCCAGACAGAGCAATATTTCTGTCTGAGTATGTGTCCGAAGTCCAGATGTAGAATATCTATCTTTCAGAAAAGCATGTGTTTTATTTTTTCCACTCTCGTAGAAATTCTTGGTCAGCACTTGAACGTCAGGTCAAGTATCTTCTATATATTGAGCCTCAGGTACTAAAAAAGGGAAATGGCTGAGTGTTCTCTAACAGAAAGCAATTTCTGGGTTCTTTTTCAACAATTGACATTATAAAATAAGGGTAAGACTCACTTTCACCAAGAAGCAAATACCACCCATGTGGGTTCCCCCAGATTCCACCATACCAGAGGTGCTCTGAGCTCACCTTTCATATAGTTCCCGGAGAATGGAGATGTTATTAGAATGGATAGTTGAGTCAATTTCCAAGAAATCCAAAATATGGTGTGGGATTATAGCACCTTCCTCAATTAGCAGGGCCAGGTTAAAAAATCCCTAAAAACAAGTCACAAACCAAGCTCATCAACTCCTTGTAATAAAACCCAGACACACACCCTTCATCAGAATGTAAACTTTTACAACCTCTAAATTTTTTTTTTTTCAGTTTCTAGAGCCAGATGGTTTTGTCATCTCCATTGATGAATTGTTTCCCTAAATATATGCATCCGAGAAATTTATTTGCCGGAGAACCAGGAGGCTTTCAGAGGATGCTGTGTCCCATCTGCTCAGCAGCCAGTCAACCGGGAGATCTGTCCTTTCTTGCTCATTCTCTCAAAACAGAACTTGCTGGAAAACATGCCCTTGTATCAACAACAAAACCAGAATACTGAGTTGAAGGCAATGTCCCTCACTTACAGGCTGTGCCCCAGGTTGCCATCACCCAGTCAGAAATCTGACAAAAGGTTTTTGTGGCTGAGGGTGTGTCTTGTGACTGTCATTTCAGTGCAGAGTGTCTCCCTTATGCACAGAATAATGGGCACTGGCCTCAGCTTCCCTAGGTCACAATTCCTCTTTGGACAGATCTCCCCCTTTTCTACCACCTATCCTCCAGCATCTTGTTCTTGACTCTCAGAAGTGAGACCTGCTTTATTGGGTTGTATGAATCCAATAAGATGATGCAGTTAAAGGGCACGATCTTTAATAGAGAATGGATACTATTGCACTACCTGGAGGAAATGCACTCTCCATCACGAGCTAAGCACATGGCCAAACTAAGAAACAAGCAAAAACCAATGTGGTACTTACCATTAGGGCGTTACAAATTAAACTGAATTGCTGCCCTTCAAAGAATCCACGATCATGGGTTAACGGCTTATATCCTTCCTGCAACCTTGCCTTTCGATTGTCATCGACAACAATCTAAGTGAAAATCACCATCCAACAGGTTGTATACTCCAGAATTCTCACAACCATCTTAGGTAGCAATCATGAAAATACTAGCAACTAGCATTTTCTGAGTGTTTGATGTATGCAAGGCATTGTTCTGTTTTTATATATGTCATTTACTTCTCCTAACAGTACTATTATCCTCCCTATTTTATAGATAAGGAAACTGAGGCACAGGGAGGTAAAGGAACTTGCCCAAGGTCACACAGCTGGAAGGTGGCAGAGCTGGGATTTAAACACAAGCAGACAGGATCCAGAGTCTCAAACCTTAACTTCCATCATGGTACCAAATAACCTCTAAATAGATGAAAGTGTTAAGTATCTTTAAGATGCGTGCGCACATACACACACACACACACACACACGCACACACAGCAGCAGAAAATGGAGTACTTCTTCACTCTTTGAAAGGAAGGCACTCTTAAAACTTGAGGTAATTAAAAGGAAAAAATGACTTTATAAAATTTTAAAGTCCCTGATCAATGGAATAACAAGATTAAAGTAAGTGGAAAAATAGACTAGGGGAATATTTGTATGCAATGTACTAGCTTAAGGTTCATTATCTACTAGGCAAATATATGAAGAGCTAATTATGATTTGAATTTTAAAAAGCATCAAAACTTCAACAGATAAACAGGCAAAGAATAAGAATAGAGAATTTACATAAAAATATCAAAATTAAATTATCATAAACAAGTATACGTAAAAGTGTTCATCCTTGCTAGTAATTAAATAAATGCAAGTAAAACCAATAAAGAAGTATCAACTTCTCATTATTCAATTAGTAAAATTAAATCATGAAAACATCCAGTGCTGACAAGATTTCAATCATCTTCCTCTACTTAACCACTGCTTGGTGAGGTATTAATTGGAAAACCCTTTCAGAAAGCAAATTGGCAATACGCTATCACGCAGTAATAAAACCATTTAGACTGCTTGATTCAGTAATACTATCTCTCAGATTGTAAGCGTTCAAACAAAGAGAAAAGATGGAAATATGAAAATGTTCACTGTAGCACGAGCTATGATTGTCACACGATAGGAAACAACCTCCAAGTCTTCCTTGGTAGACTATAAATCACATGAAGGCAAGAGTATTATCTGTCTTTTTTATCTCATGTTGCCACCGCTAAGCACTGTCTAAGACATGGCAGGATTAGATAAATAGGTGTGGAAACAATGAATGAGTTAGCAAGCAAAAGAATGAGTGCCCACCAATAAGGTACAGCGTAAGATATTACAGTCCATTAGCTCAACAGAATACGGGGCAGCTATTAGAGTAATAATTACAGAGACTATGCAATAAAATGCACATAGTCCTACAATGAACGACAAGACAGATTTTAAATGTGGCAGATACAACATGGATAGTATTACAGACACATTTGCCTGTAGGCAGAGATACAAAGGGAATGTGAGCATGCAACAGAGGAAAAGTCCCTGTCATGGAGTTATGGGTGCATTCTTTGATTTTTTTTTTTTATTTAAAAATTACCCTTTATTGTACCAGCTGGGCAACATAGAGAGAGCGCCCCCCCATGTCTACAAAAAAAGAAACAAAAATATTCTTTATTGCTTTTGTAACATTGTCTTCCCCCAAAATAAAAATCAAAATTGAAAAAAAAAAACTATCTAGGCCTAATTTTAAATGACAGGAGATAACATACATCTAAGAGAGTTTGTTTCTACAGAAAATCCCTTTAGGAGCAACTTCGACTTCATTCCAGAAGGAATAATAATAGAATAGATCATGTTCATTGAGTGTACCTGGCGTTGGGCTCAGGGTTTTATACCAAACGTCTCATTTAATCCTCACAACCTACGAAGTAGATGCTATTATTACCCCTGTTAACAGACGAGCAAATGGACACTCGGAGATTTAGTGGCTCGCCATGCACAAAGAGCTATGAAGTGAGAGAGACATGGGATTTTAACCCAGGCACATAACCGCTCTGATACCTCCATTAAAAAAAAAAAAAAAGACAAGACTCAGGTAGGAATGAGTTTCCTTCTGCTCTGTGTTCAGATTCTAAAGCACAACACCGAAACCTGCTGCATAAAGAGGGTGACAACGATTCCAACACCACAAAAATGACCCTGAGAGCCTTGCAGTATGATTTCCATTAGCTAATGTAGAAGGAATAAGGGAAATAGAGAATCGTCATTACAACACCACAGTGATAACTGCTGCAGGCAAGACCTGTTAAAATTTGTGGGTAAAAGTTTGAGAAACAAGAGATCTGTGTAGTTTCAAACTATCTCCCTAAGGTTTCTATCAATCAGAAAGGGAAGAATACTGACTTTACCGTGGAGAAACCACCCTAACCAAGTGCTTGAGCTTGACCTCGCCAGTACTAGGACATACTGGCATCACGGGTCCCTGCCTGACACAACGTCCCGAGGACACAGCGCCTCTGCAGCATTCTTGCCCTGAATGCATAACTTCAATCTATTCATGAGAAAACAGAAGATTTAGACCCAAATCAAGGGACATTCTATAAACCACCCAACCAATACTCTGCAGAAGTATTACGGGTCAGGAGGATGAGAAAAGACTGAGGAACTGTCATAGCTTGGAGAAGATTGGAAAGAAATGCCTCAACTAAATATAATGTGGGATCCTGGGTTGGATCCTGCAACAGAAAAAGGACATTAGTGGAAAAACTGGTGAAATCCACATAAAGTCTGAAGTGTAGGTGATGATGCCATCCCAACATTAACTTCTTAGCTTGACAACTGGCATTGTGGTTATAAAAGATGTTAGCATTCGAGTAAACTGAGCAAAAGGTATATAGGAACTCCCAATTCTTTCTGCAACTTTTCTATAAATCTAAAATTATTTCACAATAAGAAACTTCAAAAAAAAAAGTCATTGAGAGAAAAGTCGTCTCACTGACGTACACATTGGTCTAGCCGTACGAGCAAACCACTTCCTATTATGGGCACACTTCTAATTATTGAAGTTTCTACCTGGTGAGTTAGTCTGCTAGAATCTGGTAGAAACACTCTCAGGTGAGGAGCCAGAGACCTGGGTTTAGGCTCTGGCTGCTTTGCTTACTACTTGATTTTTTGGCCTTGAATAATTTATTACCTTGCTGCATCTTTGACTATAAAATGGGTATAATAGTCCCCAGCCCCCGCCGGACTGTATGATAATGGCATGAGGAGCACAGTGGGTTTTCAGTAAAGGTCACCATTACGGCTAGTGTCCTCACAGGGCTGTTGCGTGGGGCGTGTAACATGGATGAACGATGCCTTATAGACTGTGTGGTGTAC
The DNA here is from genome assembly GCA_963574885.1 of Lepilemur ruficaudatus. Taxonomy (NCBI): domain Eukaryota; kingdom Metazoa; phylum Chordata; class Mammalia; order Primates; family Lepilemuridae; genus Lepilemur; species Lepilemur ruficaudatus. The sequence goes on from CAUYRT010078405.1 coordinate 19,878, forward strand.
GCAGATGGAAAGGATCATTAGGACCCTAGGCCTTGCAAGCTCACAAGTGGCTACCCCCACGAGCTGGTGTGCTGTTGTTTACCTGGGAGTCCCCGTCCAGCGCGGCTTGGGCATACATCTGCACAGACAGCTCCAGGTCCTGGGACTGGTTTTGGTGGCCATAGTAGTAAAGGTCTCCCATTTTCAAATATGCTGCAGGACACAAAGCACACAGGCATCTGTCAAGTGGTTTTATTTCAGACTTTCATTTTAAATCATTGGCCCACTCATGGGACTGAGCGTTTTGCCTATTAGAATCTGAAAACAGAATATCTTATGTTTCCTTGGTATGTCAAGAGGATAAAAAAACAGCTTTGCCCTGACCACCCCTATTTCTAGGCACATTTTCCGTTTTGCCAAGTAACTCTCCTAAACAGCTGTTGCAGACTCTCGGTCTGCGACATCACAGCCCCGTCAGCCAAGGTTGTTGTGGGCACTCCACTTCACATCTGAAATTTTGCTGCTCATGTTCAATGTCTCTTATGGGTATCTCTTTGTTTTAGCCACATATTTTATTTTCCCTCTGAGGAACAAAAACTTGTTTAAGAGTATATGTATCGGCCGGGCGCGGTGGCTCACGCCTGTAATCCTAGCACTCTGGGAGGCCGAGGCAGGAGGATTGCTTAAGGAGTTTGAAACCAGCCTGAGCAAGAGCGAGACCTCATCTCTACTATAAATAGAAAGAAATTAATTGGCCAAACAGAAATATATAGAAAAAATTAGCCGGGCATGGTGGTGTACACCTGTAGTCCCAGCTACTCGGGAGGCTGAGGCAGAAGGATCACTTGAGCCCAGGAGTTTGAGGTTGCTGTGAGCTAGGCTGACGCCACAGCACTCACTC
>CAUYRT010078406.1:0-80465 GCA_963574885.1 Lepilemur ruficaudatus
AATATTGCTTTTGTAAAAAACAAAAATCAAAACAAAATAAAACACAACATTTATACACACGTTTAGCAAAGACCTTGGAAGGATGTACAGCATGGAGTTAATGGTGGTTGCCTCTGGGGGGGTAGAAACATGAATGTTCTCTATGCTTTTCTTTTTGCTTGTTTGTATTTTTTATTTCCTATAATAATCATGCATTGATTTTATACTAAAATAAATAGTTAAAGCATCTTTCACAACAAATGAAATAATTCGGAGATTAGGGATTTTCTGGTGTTTTTGCTTCTACTTCAAAAAATCAGATCCATTTCAACTGATTAATTTTTTTTCTTCATAAATTGGTCAAAAAGTGAACATTTTGAATTAGTTTATATTCTTACAATTACTACGTGTAGTATGTGGGATGTGAGATGGGGCATGAGATAATGTAATAACCTGAAGTCATTAGAAACAATCAAGGTGCATTGTCCCTTCCCTTCAGTATGATGAAAAACAAGCATACAAACCATCACAATATTACCACTGTACTAAAAAATCCAGTGACTGGGAAAATTCACTTTTGTACAATGTGTAGCACTGACAAGTTTTCCTCAGAACTGTTGTCAATCAAATTCCCTGCTCTCTTTTAACCCTTTTTTCTCCCATGAGAAAAGGGAGGCAAAAGCAGTGAATGAACTTGCCCAAGAGCACACGGCAAGCAGACGATAGCCTGCGAATAAGTCACAGGGGTGCTTGATTTTAAGTTTTGAATACCTCAAAAGCCACATATACGAGGCTTCCATGGTGCTGCCCTGATCATCTCAGCCTGGAGAACCACACTTGGAGCTGTTTGGTCTTCATGGCATGAAACAGGGACATGGAATGGAACTAAGTAATCCATGAGAGTGAGCAGCCAGGCATCATTCCCATCAGCCTGGCATGTAAACCTGCACCCTTTTCAAGCTCCTTCTAGGTAACCAGACTGAGAGTCCGAGTCACGGAGTCTCCCCTCATTGTGGGGACAAGTGGGATTACCCCATTGAATGGTCCCATGAGTCCTTTCTGGGTTGCCTAAGGCCAAGCTAGCTGAGGCCAGCAAGAGGCACTAGTATCCAAATTCAACTTCTCAGGAGGTAGGGGACCCCGAAATCTTCTAGTGCAAAGCAGCTAGCGTTATTAATGTACACCTAGACTGATGTTACCTCTGCCAAAATTGTTTGATGCTAGAGTCGTAAAACACTAATTTTGCCTGTGCACAAGACAACTCTCCTACCTTTTCTAGAACAGGAAAGAGACTTAGGAAACACCACATCCCCATTTCTCACCTTTCAGGATAGCATATAGCTATGGGAACCCCCTCCCACGTTTATAATTACAAAACGGAACTTTACTCCATTTACTACTTCTTCTAGATAACTTTATTTGCTATTACTCAAGCTGATACTCTTGGACATTGATGCTTCTTGCAAATAGGAAAAAAAAAAGACAGCTGTTCAACTCCACGCCAATGAAAAACATACTGAGGTCATTAATTGGCAGATGGGCAGCATTTACCCACACATATCTCTGATTGGAGTGCTCTGCCTTTGGAGATTTGTATTCTCTTCTTAAGGATATGGGTGTTTTCTAAGTTTCCTGAGTACACATAACTTATAGTCAAATTAAAACATCATCATATAAAAAAAATTTTGGTTCTCTTATGGGACTTTGAGATCATTCTCTGTCATACCTGCCTCGCTAGTAGGTGTGGAGAACAGGGAGGAGGTGTGGAGAAACACTTTCAATATGACCATCTGATGGTTTTAAACACCAGTGACTAGGTTTGAACTGTATGGAAAGATACGGCCTAAGGTCGGGAGCATGGCATGTCCTACTGAGCAGAGTTGAAAACTGGAGTGAATTCTGGGCCTCTTCCCTTGGTCCATAACAGGAGGAGATAAACGAATGTTGAGAAGATTGGAGATTAGAAGGAGATAAGATGTCACTTCCAGAGAGAAGTAAGAGTGAAGGTGTGTGGGTGAGAGAAGCAGTCTAGGCAACTCTTTCCTGGAGCTCACTGCTGTCTCACTTTGAATGGTCTGCAGCAACTCTTTTGGCCATCCCGAAAGCCAGTATAAGTAAGCATCCTGGGGCCTAACTAAAGTGTCAGGGACGAGGTGGGGTGAGGGGTTGCCTTTGTTCACCTGTATCCAGAGATGGTAGGTGTAGGGGCTGGGTGGGGACCAGACACAGGAGCTAATGCCAGGAGCTCTTGGGCAACAGATGAAGTGACTGGGGCTCCTCTGGGAAATGAGCAGGGCCCCTCCCCTCACCCTCGCATCCTAAGTGGGGGCTCCTGGCTGTCCCCATACATGGATTTCCCATTAGTGAGTTGGGCTGTGGGTGGTGCCTCCTTGACCTTCCACTGAGGAGAGTGCAGTGGAGGAGCTCAGAGCAGTGGAGGAACCAGGGCAGAGTGGGTTAAGTTGAGCTCTGATGTTTCAATAAAACTGCAGCTCCTCTCCACAGACACTGCCACTCTCATTATCTCTGTCAATCACATCCAAGCAGCAGAACTTCCAAGTTGCTCTCTCTGGCTGACAAACTCTCTATTCATGTTCAAAGACCTTCCTGGGCTCTGGAAGCCTAATTACCAGCACTCTGACTTGCCTCTGCAATTCTCTTCCTTAAAGCCTTTCAATTGTCATCTGTAACATCCTTTACCGTCACCACCTTGATGGTGGTTTCTGATGAGTGAAGCTGCAGCCCAGCAGCTGGGAGCCCCTCCTGGCTCTTTCCCAGGCCAGGTTGTAAGAAGCTTTCTGAATGGGCATGAAGTCACCTCCTGCCTCCCATAGGGAGCAGAATTGCAATAGGGGCTTTATTTTGGAGAAATACAGTAAAATAGGAACAAACTGCTACTTTATAGATGTTCTGATTCCCTCTGAAACCCATCTTGAACATCAACTCTCTGGGAATCCTCCCTTCCCCTTCCTTACTCAAATGTTCCCAAAGCCCCATGTATACGCCACTGGATTATAAACTCCTCAAGAGCAGAACTAGGAAGCACAATGCTGAGTCACAATTAGCATACCATGACTGCGTGTTGCATGAATAATTTGGGGATTCTGGAAGTCTAATACCAGAAATTCTATAACACAGGTAAATGCATTGACAGAAAATATCGTGAATGTTAAAGCTTTCCTGCCAGACAGTTTTGTAATCCATTCTCTGTGAGCTGAATTGTTCTTAATCGGATTAAGGTTTTGGACAAGAAAAAATGGGTCTGCTTTTTCTGGCTATCATTCCTTACTCATCTAGCAGACAGTACGGATGGAACCAGGGTGTTGCTGATTTCATGAAAGCAATCCCTGTGCCAACTCCAACACCTACTGCTTTGACAGGCCACAGGGGCAGAGGCAAGGTGTGGCTGCCCAGTTAATAGACACTACCTATGATTGTCACTGGGACCTGGCTAAGGATGCAGCCATTTCACCCACTCCAGGCTGGAGCCACTCTGCCCATGGCAGCAGGGAATACTGTCACAGAAGTACCCCAGCTCCTCTTGCACAATCTCACTGGGAAACCACCACCATTCTCAATCTTCTGGGCCACTGCCACAGTGATAAACCTCTGGCTGGATAGGGGGCTTATGGATTTCACAAGCTTATGAGTGGCTCAGGATCCACCCAAGCATAGAGTTGTTTACAGTGTGGTTGTTTGTGCAGTGGATGAGGATCTGGACTGGGGACATCCCTTCCGTCTTGAGCCTATGAGTTGGGAAAAATGAGAACTGCCCCCCAAAGTGATGGGAGGAGCAAGTGGAGAACACATGTATGTAGGCTTTGCAAGCCGAAATCCTCTCAGCTCCAAGGGGAGGGTATGTATTTAAAACACAAAAAGAAGAGTGGTCCCTGGGGAATGGCCCAGGGTCAAAGGCAGTGTTAACATCCAGACACGGCTTTCCATTGGAGTCTTATCAAAGGAATCATCCAAAAAATCTTCCCCATCCTTTAGTAATTGTGGAGCAGAGATTCCCATTTGGAACACTGCCAAAAGGCCTCTGCTTAAAGCATCTCAGGTAACCTTTCTCTTTCCTTTCCCACCCATGCTCCATGAGGGCAGCCTTGAGCTGAACCCCGCAGACAAGGCCCCACTCCTGTGACCCATCTGTAGCTGACCAGCTTTGGGCAGCCTTCTCAGCTCCTCCTTTACTAACAGGTGACACGGGCTCACAGAGGAGTGAATTCTTAGGGAAGAAGGGCTCTTTACAATTCCCCACCTTACAGCTGAGGACTGTGAGTCCCACACAGAAACTGCAGCTGGCTTGATGGAGCACAGTGGTCAGAGGCAGAGCAGGCCAGGAACCCAGCCCCTGGCCCTCAGACCAGTGCTCCTTCCCTTCTGTCATTCATGAGGAAGAAGAACACAGATCCCAGGCTTTGGGAAGCAGGGTAGAGTTTCCTGCTTAATTTTGAGCCTGATCTAGTCATGATCTTTGACCATTCAGAACTAGCCTGTTGTCTCTTGGGTTGAAGTCTGTGGCTTGGGCACCTCCACAGGCTTTGTGGTCATTGGAACTGTCATATCTACATGCTGAGCTCTTTGCTTATTTCAAATATCCACGCTGAGGGTGTCCCTCTATCCCCTACCTTGAACACCTTAAGTTCAGGTTATGAGGCCATGAGCTGAAAACAGGAGGGCTTGGTATGCTACCGCCTGTGTGACTCATTGGAAGGGGGTTTGTGGCAACCAGGTGCTGCAGACACTCACATCTTGGTTGGACATATCCCAATAGGGTCTCTCTCCAAATGACATGACTTCCCACATGACAATCCCGTAGCTCCAAACGTCGCTGGCCGAAGTGAACTTGCGGTAGGCAATGGCCTCTGGAGCTGTCCATCTCACGGGGATCTTTCCACCCTGGAAGGAGGAGAAACATGGTCAGCCCAACCATCAGGTTGCTGGTTGAAGGCAGGCAAAAAAAAAAAAAAAACCTGGTGTGCACAGCCCCACTCCCATATCTCTCCATGTCTTGTGTGTTAGGACAGCCAGGCCAGTCCCTGCCCCATGGAACCATATGTTGCTGTGCCTACTCAGAGGAGCTCAAGGAGGTGAGCATGGTCAACCTCGTCTCATGCCATACTGAAACAGCACAGGTGCCCTGATTCACCACATATGGTGCTAATGTTGTGGGGAGGTGAGAAGAGAGAGTGTGAGGAGAGTGTGCAACTGTAGAAAACTCGCTAGAACTACATGAGATTCGGCACATGAGATACAATTTATGGTTGTCTTTGTTCCATGGCAATGCAAAAGCCATAACATTTGTGTCTGGGGGAAATACAATGACACAAAAGAGAAAGAAGAGTGATGAGGCATACCTCCTGGAGGAGCCTCCCCCTATAAGATCATTTCCATTGTGATCCACCTCCGGGGGGACAGCCCCTGGCTGCAGTGGGGTTTAATGGTCCCAGTGCTGTGTCCTCTCTACATGCTGGCTGTCCCGTCTGTCCTTCAGTGGAGGTGAAGACCCTGGGAGCTGGAGATCGCTTTTCTAAGGGGCCACCCTTAAGTTCTCCTTCTTGCCCTCCGACCCCATACTGGACGTTTCTAACTTGGCTCTCTGCTTGGCTCTGCTTGTCTGCCAGACCTTGACTGGCACCATTTACCTAAGGGATTGATAGCCATCCATTTGTTCATTAATCCTGTCAACAAATAATTCATCCTGTCAACAGCCTTGTGCTAGGTCATATTTGAGGAGCTGGTGTCCCAGAGCTGAGCCACCTAGTGTCCCTGCCCTCAAGTTGCACAGGATGGGGGTGGGGCAGAGCAGACAAGAAAACAGAAACTTAAAATGCATTGTTAAAAAAAATTGAAGAGAGAGGAAGGTGAAGATGAGGGTGGGTACAAAGTGCTGTAAGAACCAGAGGAGACTCCCTAACATAGCGAGGGCTCAGGGAGGATGTCCAGGAGCAGTCAGGGAGGCCGTTTCCTACAGTGACTGAGAACTCCTGGAGCCTTTGGCTGGGTGTGGGTACCAGTACTGCCCCTTTCTACTTGTCTCATGGGGGGCAAGGTACCTACCTCTCCATGCCTCGGTTTCTCATCAGCACCTGCAGAGTCAGGTGTTAACTATTATTTTTCACTATGCTCAGCCCTAGAGAACATGTAGGAGTTAACCAGGCAAAGTAACAGGAGGAGGAAAGTGCCAGCAGAAAGCAACATGTGCAAAGGCCGAGTGTAAGAGAGAGGAGGGACCTGCACGCAGTCCACCATGGCTGGAGCACAGAATCCCTAAGGGAAGCAAAGGGAGGTGAGCGCAGAGCAGGAGGCAGGCACGGTCTCTCGATGCCACTTGTGGGTATTAAAGCGGAACACTCGCTGAGGCTGCCCTTCAATGCTCACCATTCTCCAGAGAAAATATGATCCTCATTTTCAATTCTTCATGCCAAATAGCAGGATTTTGCCCCCATAGTGCTTTCTCTACGCCTGGACTCTGTCTACCCCACAGGACATGAAACCTGTGGCTGCTGGTGGCAGTGGTGGCACAGGACAGAGTGGCTGCCCCCTACTCCTCTCCACATTTGCCTCACGCCTCCACCAAAGGAGACTATTTTTATACGGACCATTCTTACAATCTGTTCAAATCACCAAAATACATGGTGGACTTTAGCAAAAATACCTTTAAAATATATAAATGGTTAATCTGAGCCAGAGAGAGAGAGAGAGAGGAAAAAAGGAGCAATTGCAAAGTATATTTTTATCTGGTTTCCTATCCGGGGCCTGGGAGGAATAAAGCCAACCTGGCCTGGACCTCCCGAGGCCCGTATCCAGCCTTCTGCAAAGAAGACAGTCCTTATTTCCCTTGAGGATGATGGCAGGCTTTTGTGGTGGGAGATGTCTTCAGCTCAAATGCCAGCAATGTGACAAATGCCTGGAGGGCAGGCTCAGGCTGGCTGCAACAGGATGCTCTGTTCTCACCATCCTCCAGAACATGAAGGAATTGACTAGTTTTATCTACATGGTACCCATGGCTGGGAAGAGAGGTGGAAAATCCACCCAGTGAGCCGGGAGCTATCACACACCTGCAGGCCAGTGTCTGATAGCTCAGAGACCCATGTTGTGTGTTGCCATTAGGGAGGGGCTTGTTGCCACACTCTGAGGCGGCCTGGACTCCCCAAGAGGAGAGGGGTTTTTGTTCCCTCCAAATACATGGGTTAAGTGAGGTGGGAGAGAGCAGGAGTTTAATTAGTATGATTCTGCATGTGTGTGTGTGTGTGAGAGAGAGAACATGAGATTCTGTGTGAAGAAGAAGTTATCAATACATGTGAGAGAGGATGAGAGACAGAGAAAACGTGGCAGCATGGTCTGTGTGTGAAAGAGAGCGAGGGCTTGCTGATCCTGTGTGTGTGTGTGTGTGTGTGTGTGTGTGTGTGTGTGTGTGTCAGAGAGCGGGGAGGGAGATGGAAGTGTGGTTCTTCTGAATTTCAAAGAGGCATTTGATTTTGGAGTCTGGAAGTGTCCTCCTCTGCCAAGTCTGGAGCAGACCCCAGGGGCTGTCAGTGACAGCTGCGGAGCTGCTCCCTCTTGCCTGGAAAGCGGCAGTGCCAGGCCCACAGCAAGGAGCCCCCAGCCCTCCTGCCACCTTGCGCTGTTGGGCCTCACCAAACATGGAGCTTGGCCTGTCACCGCCACCCCCTCCATCCCAGCAGGTGGCCAGGTCTCCAAGAAGAGAACCCCCTGCCCCACCCCAGACAGGCAGCTGACAGCTTGTCACTACCGGCTCCCCCACTCAGTGGAAGAGCAGGGGGACACTGACCTCACCTTGGAGGCAGAACAAAAGGAAACGCAAAGTCAGGGAAACACAAAGATGGGTGTTTTCTTTCCTGGGAATTTTAAAGCTCCCTTCCATCTTTTCAAACATCACATTGTCAGTGTTGCCTTCTGATGCTCAGAGGTAATTATGGGATGATTACTTAACATGTCTTCAATTATGTGAAAGGAAATCTATTAATTTAGAGGATGGTGACCAGCCCTGTGGGAGGGGAACAGAAGGAAAGGAAGTGGGATGCTGCCATGGCAGGCAGAGTTTCTGCTGCCCAGGGAGGTCCCACTGCTGGACAAGGAGGGCCACAGCCAATGCATCCATGTGACTAAGAGTCCCTGGCTCTAAGAGTCCCTGGCTCCCCACTGCAGGCATGAGGAAGGGGCACAGAAAAGTGCTTGTTCTGCTAGGTGGTAGGGCATATGCAGGAAGAATTCTCAGGGTGATGAAGGACAGATGGGGCTCACTGGGAAGGAACCTGCATCCAGGTGGGCACAGAAGGGCTGACACTGGGCTGGAGGAGAACACTGTCCCTGGCATGAGTTTCTGCAACACACCAGATGAAGTGCCTCCCCCAGGGATGCTGAGGGCAAGGTCTGCATTCTGCAGAGACAGCATTTGTTCAGAGCTGCCACGGGGGTCAGTGTTGGAGCATGGAGGAGAGGGAAGAGGAGAGGAGGAAGAAGCACCTCACCATCAGGGCTATGAGTTTCCTGCATGACTTCACACATGGACCTTCCACATGGACCTTCCACACAAAGCTTTGCATGGAACGGTTGTGCTGTCAAGAACTTCCTCAAACATTTGAAAACCACTGCTTCAGATAATTATGTCTTAACTCAGACCTAACACAAACTTGAGAGAGAGAGAGAGAGAGAGAGAGAGACAAAGACAGAGAGAGAGAGAGAGAGACAGAGTTTGTGTGTGTGTAATCTGATGAACTAAGAGAAGATCTCAGGCAGTGGATAAATCCCAACCCAGCCATCTTCATTCAGGTCACCTCTGACCCATACTCACACCTGCCAGCAGATCTCAGTATGGGGACTTCAGTCCCTCAGCCTCAGCTGGCCTGCAACAAGCATCTCTGTAGCACCTACTGTGTACTCAGTACCCTGCTGGGGACATGGCAATGATGAGACTCATCCCTACCCTAGAGGGACAGTGGACTTCCCTGATGCCACCCAGCCAGCTCACTGTCTCGCCGCAGTGAGACTAGGAAGGCACAGCACAGAGCTTTGGTTCTAGAGCCTGCCCTAATGTGATGGTTTCCAGGTCAAGGTCTAATTACTTACCCTGGAAGAGCCTAGAGAGTAGTGCTTCTGTGCACCTGGGCACTGCTACCATACTTTTCTCCACCATCTTGTGTGGTGGAGAAAGACTAAGTCTCAGAGGGATTATGCCAGGAATCTAGACACTCATGAATATCTTGTATGGTGATCATGTACTTGTTCACCAAATACTGGACTCATGGCACATGGTAGAGTCCCCTTGAAGCTTGGAAGTGATAGGTTTTGACTGAAAGTATTATGCAATAACTCTGTATTTCATAATGCTCACTACTTCAAAAGGTATATAATACATGAAATATATTGGGGTTGTGAAAGTCCAATATGATAGTTATGTGACCCACACAGTATATGATTGTTACTATTAAACAAGAACTTTTTGAGTGTTGTGTGCTGAATTGTGTCCTCCAAAATGATATGTAGAAGTCCTAACCTGTGATACCTGTGAATGTACAATCAAGTTTAAGATGAAATCATACTAGATTAGGATGGGCCCTGAAAATAATGCTGGTGTCCTTTCTTATGAGAAATCCATGCAAAGATACGAGGCACACAGGGAGAACACCATGTGAAGACGGAGACTAAGACTAGAGTGCTACTGCATCTGCAAGCCGAGTATGTCAAGGATTGATGGCAACCTGGAGAGAGGCATAGAACAGATCCTCCTCTAGAACCTTTGGAGGGAGGATGACCTGGCAACATCTTTATCTCCAGAACTGTGAGAGAATACATTTTTGTCATTTAAAGCCACCCAGTTTGTCGTACTTTGTTACAGCAGCCACAGGAAACTAATACGTTGAGAATACGCAATTTTATCAGGTATTGGTTTAAAAATACTGTTAAGTTCCTGGCAGCAAAGCCATGAAAGGCTACTATTAGTGGTCAGTGGGATTTTGGAGTGAAGGCTGTGCTTCCTCCAATACCTCCAATATTTTATATTGTAGCCCCTCGATTAACCACAGGGCCCCTCTAATATTTCCTCAGTGCTGTTGATCAGACCTCAGCCACGGTCCACACCTTGGAGGACTGTCGTGTGCCAGCATGCCTGAGGGAGAATTCCATCCTCATGCTACTAGCAGTGTCCCCAGACTCAGGTGGCCACTCCTGGCCTAGGTAGCCACATTGCAAGTGCACGACCCTGGCTGAAGGCAAGGCTAATGCCCCTCCTCTCTGCATACCCAGAAGGCCTAGCCCAGTGGTTCCCAAGGTTGGCTGTCCACTGTAATCACATTGGGGAGAATTTATTTTTAATGCCATTGGCATTCTAATATATTTAGAATTTCTGGGAGTTGTGCCCAAGTACTGATAGGTTCTAACATGCTTCAAGTGATTCTAATGTGCAAACAGTAATAAGAGCAGTGGTTCTCAAGTTTGAGTGTGCATCACAATCTCCTGGAGGCCTTATAAAACTGGTCTCAACCCATACTTTTAAATTTACTAGCTCTGGGATGGGGTCTGAGATTTGTCTTTCTAATAGATTCCGAGTATGGTTTTCACACTTTGAGAACCACTGACATAGATCAAGCCAGCATAAGTCAAGGATGGCATTAGGTTCCATTTTGAAGACCAACTCTGATCATTGTTAGTGCTGAGTTGAGAAGGATTCTGAGGCTTCATCTGGGCTCAGCAAGGGGCTGTGACTGATTACTACACATTAGAGTCACCTGAAGCATGTTAAAACCTACCAATGTTTGGGCACCACTCTCAGAGATTCTAAATAAATTAGAATACCCATGGCAATTTAAAAAGCCAAACATCCCCCAAGTATCTCCACTGGGCAGCCAGCCTTGGGGACCTCTGGGCTAGGCCTCTGGTGTGCAGAGAAGAGGAATATTGACTTCAGTGGACAGTGTCTGCCCTGGGTGAGGGACACCCACTTGTATCTATGGCAAGTACTGGCCAATACTGAACTAAACCTCAAAAGATCCTAAAATGATGAAAAAACAGCAAATTGACTTCACTAATGTTTCTGTCAAGTGTATCTGTGGCCCAAAGGAAATGGAGAACTAATTGAGATAAAGTTTGCATTGTCTATCAAGAGTTACTGTGGGGTTGGCAGGTTGGACACACCCCTCAGAGCAGTGACCATCCTGACAGTGTGGTTGACCAGCCTGGGCGAGGCATCTGCCTGTGCGAGGGCTCTGTGCAGCTCTCTGTGGACAAGTTCAGGCACAGATGGCCCTGCCCTCAGGGGGCAGCCATGTGACACGCCCCCTCCTGTTCCACTGTCACTGCCCACTGCCCTGGTCTAAAGTGGGCTCTAAGTGTCTAAGCATTAAATTAGAAAGGTATTTTAGAATGACTGTCTTGACCTAAAGCACTCTGAAAGTGCACTCACTGACCCATTTTCCTCAACCTAATGAGTAAAGTTAGATAAGACCCGTATCAGTCAAAAAGGAAAAGAAGTTTCTGCCTAAAAGGTTATCCTTCTCTGAGTGTTACCAGCTTGTAACAACCGGTGGAAATGGCTTCTGGCTGCTGAATTGCAACTGAGTCTATATAATAAAGAGGCTGTTCCCAGTTCCCCAGGACGCCAGGAATTTGCATGAAAACAGTCTCTCATCTTCTAAAAGGGTTGATCTGGCCCTGCTGCTTATTTCTTTCCAGAAGCCACAATCTTGATGGTGACACTGTAATTTATTACCATGCTAAGGATTATGATGCAACATACAGAGAATGCGGAACATTAGGTGGGAAGCAGGCTGCAGGAACAGGTGAGCTTTTGGAGAGGATGGTCCCGTTTGTCATGCAAATGGCACACAGAACAGGAAAAAAAAGGGCTGGGAGAAAAGACAACTCAAAAAGACACACAGCGTTAGCTGCAGACAAAATTGTTTCTAAATAGAATGTTTTTCAAAGCTTTTCTTGAAGCATTAGCTGCTCCTCCAAAATGAATGACACAATGTATTTCGTCCTAGTAATAAAATATGTGATTTGAATAACTACAAATGGAAAAATTTACAGTCGGGTGGGGTCCTTGCTGCCTCTCCCCTGAGCTCTGTGAGCACAGAAACCCGTCTGTGAGATGCTGCGAAAGGTAATTGCAGCCTAAACATCATTTTCCAGCAGCTAGAGAAAGGCCTATTTGGACATAAATTAACTAAAAATATGCGGATGATAGTGTGTATTTCATGTGTGAAGAACAGAAAGGCCACTTGGTGACATTTCCCAACTGGCAAAAAAAAAATCCTGTTCTTCAACCAAACAGACATCATTTCTCTACACTGTACCGTAAGGGCAAACAGCTGTCTTTACTACCCACACCCAAAAACAGCTCCTGGTGGCTAGGATACGGGCATTATTATTATTATTTTTTTAAATCACACAGCACTTCTTGAGTTTACAATTAAAAAGAAAGGTGGAGAGATAGGGCTAAATAATTCACTAGCTGCCTTCATTTCTCTGACAGGCAGGCAGGTGGTACCCTCTCTGGGCCAGGCTGGGGTCAGCAGAGGGGAAGGAACCTCACTTCTGCCCTGAGCAGGGCACTGTCCAGGGAATCCCATAGAGGTAATTGGCTCAATAAAGGCATAAATTTATTCTCTCCTTGTGCAGTCCCCGAAGCCTGGACCCTGCTATGAGGGCTCCTGAAGAGTCTGCCCTGGGAGAGAGCCATGGGATTAACTGGCCCAGTGGTCTTTAGATTCTCTGTGCCCTTTGCCTTCCAGATGGTAGACGGCTGATAGCCCACGCAGAGAGCCGGCATTCCATCAGGAAGGTAGTAAGCAGGGATGCGCCTGCCCTTCAAGAGGGGTAGGGGGCAGTGAGCCTCCAGGCCCTTTGGATGACAGATTGGCATGGAGGACCATGGAATAGAGGACAGGTAGGGCTGAGGAGGCTCAAAGGTCACCCTGCTGTCCACCTTTCCCTTCCCAGGCCACATTCAGTGTGTCACCAATTGCTTCTCTGAAGATGGCAGGGATTGTGCTTTTTCCTAGAGCCCCTCTACCACCGTGCTGCACTGCTGCCCGCTCTTGCCCTGGGCCCACCCTAAGAGATCACAGTTTTCCTTTCCTTTTCCAGCCAGTGACCCTGGGCCTGTCCTGTGTCTCCCTGGCTCCTATCTGTCAGTAGGCCATGGCAGCCCTCCCACCTTTGTCCCACGTCTCCCCTGTGACGCTCGGCCACCTGCATTCTTCTCCCATTCCATTCCCGCCCTATGCACAGAGGACCCATGGGCTTCCTGCTGTTCTGTGGCAGGGCTGCACCTGCGTGGAAATGCAGCTGGCAGGGGCTCCTGACACCGCACGGATGTGGTGAGGGCTGCTGAGTGGGGGGATGCTCTGTCTCTGGAAAAGGCTAGGACTCTCAGATGGAAACCTCTGTCCAGCTCTGTGGGAAGCCTATTGTTTATTCTATTGTCCTCACTGAGTTTACCATGGCCTTCAGTTTTTCCCCTCTTCTTCACATGACAGAAGCATCTGACAGACTGTTCATGGCAACTCGTTTTAATAGATACACTAAGTATACTTCTTATTGCAATGTTTGATGCCTCACCGTGTCCACTTCCTGCCCCTGCCCTCCAACAACTATTTAAAAATAATTAGTCACATTAAATAGCTTAAGCTCTTCTGGCCTCCTGAACTGCACTCCTTTCTTGGCACGGCTTCTCCTTCAAACAATCCCAGCAGTTATAACCAAGTCACTTAACCACTCTGCCTTACCGTCTCCACCTGCCAATAGGGATAATAATGCTTAATTATCTCAGAGGGGTGTTCAAGGAGCTGTTAGCTAACGCTGGCAGAGTGTGCAAGTGTGCCAAGGGAGGCTACTCCACCTGTCTCCCAGCACGAGCCCTGTTCTCTGGGAGTCTGTGCTCTGGTGACAGTGAGAAATGGCCGTGGAGGGGTAGAGCCAGCTACGGACACCATTTAGGGCGCCCAGCTCCTTCCTGTCTTCCACACTGGTTATGTGAACCAGGTATTCTGAATCTCTCTTACAGACACCAGGAGCTGGGCAGGAGAGGAAAGTGGTCATGGATCTCTACCTGACAAAAGGCAGAGGGGGCTCTTGAAAGTGGGCCCTCCCATGCTAGATCCTGCACTGCCTTTTCCTAGAATTGTGTAACAGGGAAGAAGAAGGAAAGGTAAATGGAGAAGTGTGTTCCCATGTATGGAGGGCAGGTGGCATCTTTTGTCTACCAAAAGCAAAAAAAAAAAAAAAAAAAAGAGGATTGGTTTGTGTTTTGCTTTTCCAGGGCACAGATCCCGTAACTTTCAGCCAAGGGTCCCAGTCCACCAATGCTGTAATCCTTGCTGCCCAACTTGTATGAGTTCTGGGATACAAAAGAGCATGTCAGTCTACTGCATTTTTGATGCTTGAGAAAGGGCGCATCTCAAATCATAGTTGGGATGTGGCGAAGTCATAACATGTAACCAAAATGTTTGCACCCCCATAATTTCATGAAATAAAAAAAATAAAAAAGAAAGATTTGTTGAGAGATAAGAATATTATGGTGCACCTCAAGGTAAAATGGGAAAAAAATGTTTATGCTTTCATTTATAAATAAAGCATTAACAAGCACAGTGCACAGACCGGGAATAGGTTAAGAAGACTGAGGGCGCCCTGTGTGAGGAAGGGGATGTAGAAATGAGCAAACTATGGCCAGAGCATAATTTGGTAAAAGGCTTTGAGAAATGAACTTTAACCAAAATTGAAAATATTCAAATTCTTAACATCACGATGGAGGGCAGATGAACATTATGGGCCTCCAGATATGACACCCTGAGAAGGACACGCCACCATTTATGTACCACAGAGTGCGTGGCCTGGATCTAAGAATGAGAAGATACCAGACAGACCCAAAATGAGGAAGGATCTATTAAAAAATATGAATGGTATTAAGAATGTTAATAACATAAAAAGGTTTATGAAAATGTTCCTAATTAAAAGAGACTAAATTGACATGACAATTAAACACAATATGGGACCAAGATTGGACCCCATACTAAAAAAGTACCAAAAAAGACATTTTGGGGGTCAATCAACAAAATTAGAATGTGGACAGTGGATTAGATAAAATTGTATTCTATTAAATTACTAAAATTGATAACGGTACTATAGGTATGTAAGAGAATATCCCTATTCTTAGGAAATGCCAAAACATACACAGAAGTGTCTAAGAGTAAAGAGCCATGATGTATGTAACATGCCTTCTAAGAGTTCAGAAAAAATATTTCATAGAGAGGGGGAGAAAGAGAGAAAGCAAATAACAAAGAAATGGGGGCAAAATGATAACAAAAGGTGAAGAATCTGGGCAAAGGTTATATGGGCATTGTTTGTATTATTCTTATTCTCAGAACTTTTCTTTACATTTATTTTCAAACATTTAAAATTACAAATTCTTTGATTCAGCAATTTCTCATCTTGAAATTTATTTTATAAAAATATCCATAGAAGTACATACAGATATCTACATAAGAATACTCATTGAAGTGCTATTTGAAATGATACATCAGAAGCTGTGTAGACAACCAACCAGAAAGAGCTTGTTAATAGTTCCTACAGTTCATCCACACAAAGGATGCCTGAGAAGGAGCCTGAGAAACAAACCTACATGTGCGGCAGCAAAAGGTCTCCAAAAGCACGAAGTAAGGTGCTAAGAGAGGAAAAGGTCATATTCAGGGTATGTGATTAAGTAACAAAGTCAGTCCACGATCAGTATGTTCACTATGAGACTGTTTTCGAGACTATATAAATACATAAATAAACACACACACACACGAAATAAAGTTGGGAAGGGAACACACCAAACTATTAATGATAGTAATTTCTGGGAATTGGGAAAGAGGAGTCAGTTTCACTTTTTACTTTAAACACATTTTTTTGATATTTTGAAGCACTTATTTATAAATAAAACCATAATAATTTTTTTTTTGAGACAGAGTCTCACTCTGTTACCTGGGCTAGAGTGCCATGGCATCAGCCTAGCTCACAGCAACCTCAAACTCCCGGGCTGAGGCCATCCTCCTGTCTCAGCCTCCCAAGTAGCTGGGACTACAGGCATGCACCACCATGCTGGCTAATTTTTTCTATATATTTTTAGTTGGCCAATTAATTTCTTTCTATTTTTAATAGAGACAGGGTCTCACTCTTGCTCAGGCTACAATAATATTTTTAAGTGGTATTCTAGAGAGTTCTCTGGGTCTCTTTCTGATGGGCCGACCTTCGAGTTGGACCAATAAGCCCTCTTTCTCCTAACTATTCTGGATTTAGTCCTCCTTCAGGCGTGGGGAAGGGAGTAAGGGGTTTTGCAGGCCAAAAATCTGGTGAATGAGGCTGGTTATAACAGGCAGTGAGAGGCTCAGAGAAAGGGTCAGGGTTGGAAGAACAGAAATGGGAAGGTCTCTTCCTCCCACTGTGAAGAACCCAGCTCCCTTTGGGGCAGCCGTATTGCTCCCTGGGTGCACGGCTCCTGCCCCATTCTACACTGACCATTCTCCTACTTGGTATCTCAGATCTCCAGGGGCATGTTTGTTACTCATTAATGAATGTCCTAATTCATTCCACAAACATTTACTGAGCAGCACATGAAGGCTCAGGGACACTGTGATAAAAGGGGAAGCCAGGCCAGCCGCTGGGAGAGAAGAATGCAGTGGCTGGGTAAGAACACGAGGAGTGTGGCGGAGGCTTTGAAGAGCTCCTGTGCAGGGTGCAGGAGGAAACTGCCGTGAGACCAGGCACAGGTTGCAAGAGCAGTGTGAAGGGCACAGTGCAGGCTGCCCCCGGCTTGAGCTGCCCACAGTGGTTCCCAATCCCTGTTCTTAAGGTACCTAGTTCTGTTGGCCTGCCTAGGCCTGCACTACAGAAACCTCACTTGGGGGTGTGCTTGCGCTTCCCAACTCTAGATCTTAGCCAATGCTGCTTGCATCTTCCCTGTCCTTTCCCCACTAACTGATCTATTTTCTGATCTACCTTAGGATTTACTTTCCATTTTCCTATTCCTCAGAAAACCAACCCCTGGAGTTACTCTCACATTCCCAGACCTAACTTACACCCATCATGGTGGGTCTAGACCATGGTCTTTGCTCCCTGCCTGCCCTGACTGGGCTTATGGGAGCCCAGGGATGGTTCACCATGTGGCTATCTCAGCTGGGTTCTCCATGGTGAGAAGAAGAGACACCTCAGTTTCTATCTGTTCTTTGAATCCTGGACTTTACCTTTCTCTGTGGCTCATGGTGGACATTACCATCACCCCCACTCACCAGACTGGGGATCTTCTTAATCTCGCCACAGTCTGAAAGCTCAGCCTAAGCACTGTGTGGCTTCAGCTCCAGAGCCTTCTGGAATCGTGAGAGACATAGCAGCACCTGCTGCTGAAACCCACAGATTCCTCTTTCCAGAGGGTTAAGAATTCATTTTATGTGAGGCTAGTGAACTGTGAGCCTCCAAAACAATGCACATTTCCTCCAGAGTCATGGTCTCCCAAGGCCTGGGAACTTACTCATATTTACTGTATTGCAGGGGTCCAAAAAGCTCAGAAAATAATTCTTAACCACAAGTCAAGAGAAGCCCAGGGAAGGTCCAAAGCTCTGTAGCCTCTGCGCATGGTAAGCAAAAGCCTTCCTTGCTGGCTTTGTTGACCCTAGAGGTTCAGCATCCTATAGTAACATTTAGCACCTCCCAAGGTCTAGAAGACTTTCACCTTTCTGAGCCCCTCAGGGCTGTATTTTACTGCCTGTGGCAAAAGATGGGTGAAATGAGGACAGGTAGGGGGCAGGGCATACTAGCTCTGGAGCAGAGTAGGCATGAAGACAGAGAAACAGGGCCAGCAGATCTATGGGGCAGATAGGAGCTTGTCTGCTTCCCCACAACCTGCTCTCCCTTCCCACCAAGAAATCCCAGACTGCTTACATCAAAGGTGCAGGCAGAGTGGAAAGTGATGGAATAACCCAGGTCTGAAAGGCCATAGCCTGTGTCAGGGATCCAAAACCTGGGAATACATGAGTATCTTGATGTTCTTGACCAAAGGTCACTCTGAAACTTCCCAGGCAAAAATCAAAGAGAATGTGATGTTCAGAATGTCATTAGGTTGCATTTCCAAGCAGGATAAAGGAAGATTTGATTGGGTTGCAGAACTACCATGCAAAATAGCCTCTTGTCGATGACAAGTGCTGACTGGCATACGGTGGCTAGAGTTGAATAATTTTGCAGCCATGCTAATAAAGGCTGGTTTAGACAAGACTCATCAGTGGGTGCTGAAATCCACTGATGGGGTTGTGGTGGCTTTGATAGGAGCAGGATATTTGCATGGACTAACAGTATCTTCCCATAGGTGGCTAATTAGTCACAAGAGGAAAAAATAGGTAATATATACTGTATGTAACTATACTTTGGAGAACTTGGATAACCTTGACCAAGTGATCAAAAGTACTAATACCAACAAGAAGCAGATGGGCATCAAGTGTCCTAAGATATGATAGCCTAGGAGGGACACAATATCATTTATGTCAGATTATGGCCAAGAATATAGAACCTGAATCAGAAAATAGCCAAAGGGAGGAATGTCTTATTAATAAAATAAGATGACTTGCATTCTTTTAAAAAAGGTCAATGTCATAAATGACAAAAGCAGTGAAAATACAGTCATGTGTCACTTAAGGATGGAGATTCATCTGAGAAATGCATTGTTAGGTGATTTCATCGTGCAAACATCATAAAGTGTACGTACACAAACCCAGATGGCATAGCCTACTACACACCTAGGCTGTATGGTATTGCTCCCAGGCTACAAACCTGCACAGCGCATTACTGTATTGAATACTGTAGGCAGTTGTAAATAATGGTAAGTATTTGTATATCTAAACATAGAAAAGGTACAGTGAAAATACGGTGTTATAATATGAGATCACTGTTGTATATATAGTCTGTCATTGACAAAAAAGCCATGCCCATAACTGTATTCTCAATTAAACAAGATTAAAGAGACATGGCAACTAAATGCAACACTTGATCCTAGACTACAGGATCTGGAGGGCATTAGCTTTAGCAGAGATTGGTTTTGACAAAGTTAAAAATCTGATCCATGGTGTAGATTTATTTATCAAATTTATTTTGGAATTTTATCCAAATGAAAAGTTTTGTAAAATCCCCTTGTCAGTTGATCAGATATCTAAAGGAGTTTTCTGACCAAACAATGGCATTTCCTTTTGGCATTTCCAGTTTCACTGCATTCTTATAAAATGCAACACAACATCCCTAGAATATTCTTTAAAGACCAGTATTGGGCATGGTATGTAGAGTCTCTTCTAAATTGGGAAAAGTTTCACTGGGGACAGAAATGTTGACCATGTAAAATGACCCATTATCATCATGTTTGATGGCCTATGCTTTTCAAATACTGAACTTACAGTGGCAAAACCCTTGCCCCCAGCCCCTCAGCCCAGACCCATTCCTGTAACACTCTGGGATGTGGAGACAAAAGCACTGGCCACATCCCACATGTGGACAGCTTCATATGCAAGGGGGGAGCCTACAATTTTTTCTTTCCTTTGATTCAGGTATATGTTCTAACATAATTATTTTAATTTTGATCTCAAATGGTCTCGCATGGTTAGGCCTGCTGATGGTTCAACTATTTCTTATGCCTAAATGAAGTACATGCTTTCTGAAGGTGATTGAACAGACTCTAATTTCCCAATACAGGCACTTCTGCTATAATACACACATTTCAAAAAAACTTCGTATTCTGCAAAAGAGCAAAATAAAATAACAGAGTCTATGGGGAGAAAATACAATTGGAGGAGACCATTTAAAATTTCACAAAAACACAACAATCTTCATAACAATAGCAGCACAGGTAAATTATTAATACAACCTGCATTTGTACCCAGTGTATCAATTCGTTGATTCCTTGCAGGCTTTAAACCCTGGAATTTGTGCTTCCTCCTTGGAGATGTAGGTCCTGGAGGACATTCACACCTCGTAGAGATCAGTTTCATCCAAATTAAAAATCCAATTCAGTGTGTAGACTCTTTGTCTAAAATTAAAGTTTAACACAGAGGAAAATCTGTTCAGATTTCCTCACCTTTACTCTCTGCTTTACTGGGAAACAGTGGAAAATACAGTGGTTCTGGAAACTAAACCACTGGAAACTAAACCAGCCACTGTTTGCACTAAAGAATGGACCTTCTTCTGTCAGTGTTCAAGTTTTTTCTTAAGGTTGTCTCATTGTGCTGAGGCTTTCTCTTTATTTGTAAGAAAGCTTGTCCCTATCCCCTATTTGCTTCAAGGCATAAATATCCTGGAAAACAATCATGTGAGAACCATAGCACTTCCATACTACACTGACATCGATCTCCCATCTACCAATCACACACAGAGTGAGTCTGCACTGCAGACACGGCGCTGTAACAGACAGGCTATGTCTCTGTTCCCACTGTATGAAGCATCTCACGGGAGGTGAGAGCAAATGGGCATTTATCAAGTATTTGGTTGGGGTGCCAACTGCTCTGCTGGGCACTTTACGTATTCAATATAATCCAGTTTTCACAGTCATACTGAAATGTAGGTTCTTATCACCATTTTACATATTAGAAAACTGAGGCTTATGAAGTAAATACCTCGCCTGGGTTATTACAATCATACGTTAGTTGCAGAGCCAGGGTTTAAATGTTAGTCTCAGTGTCACCCAAGCTTGTGCTCTTTCCATCACGCTGGCTAGACTTTCTATTAGGATCCTCCCCACTTGCCTTAGAAACTGAAAGGAAATGGTCCTGTTCATTACTAATTATATTTAGCATGTCATGTATCGCTGAAATGGATTTCTTAACCAAATCAGGTTAAAGTATTTTATTAAGATCCAGAATCATTAACTGATGATTTAGGGGTTTATTAAAATGATTTCAATACAATATTTCTCTCTTGATCTTTACAATAGTCGTGTGATGTAGGCCAGGCATAATATATTATTCCCATCTGACAGATAATGGAACAAAGCCTCCGAGAGGTAAAGTAACTTGCCCCAAGTTAACAATTGGCAGAGCCAAGACACAAACGGTGTTTTCTGGCTCAAAATTCAGCCTTGTTCTTATAACTGCTGAGGGAATCACCCTTCAGAATTATCTACTGTTAAGCTCGGTGCATTGAATTGTCTGTCATGAGAGCTATTGGGACTTGCTATGCTATGTGATTTGAAATGTGATGAAAACATTCAAAAATAGAACAAGGAAAAATGAGTTTAGTGTGTTTATCATTGGAGATAATGATTACTAGTAGGGTAATGGGTACTAAAAGCCACAACAAATAAATAACAACAAAAAACTTGAATAATGGGGTTTAAATGATGGTGCCTTAGTTTTCTACTAAAATAATTTTCTAATACAGAGAACCATTATAGAATAATGATATTGTAAATAATCATTATTTTAGGATAATAGAACCATAGCACGTGTAACAGGAAGAGGTCATTTAGGAAGAACATAAGCTATTTTAAAGTGATATAACAGATTTCCCCCCACTCCCCACCCCTTTCCTGGACAAACCTTTGCCCTTCTAATTTTGCAGAGTAGATTTTCCAACTACAAAGCCATTTCATACCATTTTATTAGGGATGTCAATTTAGAAGCATGTGAACTTGCATTGCTCAACTCCTGGGTTTTCTGCCATCTTCTATAATTCCTGGAGTGGGCCAAATTCCTTTTCAAAGGAGAAGTCTTCAAAAAAGATGGGGCCTAAAGTTAGGGTCCCATGGCCACTCCTGGCTAAGCCATGGGCCAGAGCCCTGGAGTTTGTGCCCTAAACATGCACCCCTACCAGATAGTAACTAAGAAAATCTACAGAGAAAGGCAGGTATCCTTGTCCCCTCCAGCTTGGAGTAGCAAGATGTGAGTATGCTGGGGTCATCTCCAGGCACAAGTGGGCTGTGATTTTGCATTTTAATAGAAAACTCTCAGACAGTTAATAGGAGGCCAGCCTTGCCTGTGTCACCTGGGTCCTCCCCCTCCTCTCTGCATACTGCTCTGTTCCTTGGCCACAGGGAATAAGGGAATGAAGATTTGACAGGTCTCTTTGAAAAATAGTCATTGCTGACCAAGGGAAAAAAAAGTCTGCCTCCAACAAAGGAAAAAGCTGGCCTCGAGGAGAGGCGAGCAGCTTGCACTCACAAGCGGAGTCCATGGCTTTGAGCTTTTCTTTATGGCCTTTTTTCTCTTTATCAAACCCCCAGATGGCACGTACTCTCTAAGTGAGCAATATTAGTGGAAGTCTACATGGATCTTTTCACTGAGAATCTTTTCCTGTTTCTTACTCTCTCACTTTCTCACAGGGAAAGGGTTTACTTGAGTACTTTTGAGGGGGGATTAAAATTAAATCTTCACCTCTGAAATCCTTCCTGCATATTCCACTCGCAGCTAGGGTGCCACATTGAGCATCAGCAGAGGGGCCTTTGACCCACCATCCTCCTGGTCTTTCCCTCCCTCCCTCGCTCTCGCTCCCTCTTGCTTTTACTCAGACTCACTCTTTCGTTTCCCTCCTCTTCTGTAAACTGTACTGGATGAGAGTTTCTTTACTGTCTCAGATTTATAAATTCAGCTTTCCCAGAGGAAGTAATATTCGCAGCCTGATAGTGCTGGTTTTGAGTTACCAGGGTCTTTAGAAAATCATTATTTCCTGTGTGCTCTTGGAGGGCTGAATTGTAGGGCCTAGTTTCTTTTTCCTGGATAAATACTTTGCCTTATAGATATTTGCTAGACCCAGAGGCCTTTCTTTGTGAGGGGGCTCTGCTCTGTGAAAGGCCCATAGGTCAAGCCCTTCAGTTTCCTAGAGGTCCCGTTAGTCTGGGTGCACAGGAAAAGATCCCCACCTTTTGTATCAAGTTCTTTAACAATGCACCAGACTCCTATAGAACTAGACAGAGATTTGTAAACTCCTACAATCTCAAAGCTGGCCAAGGTTTTCAAAACCTGAACAGTCCCTTTTATTTAACATCTTGTGGTCACGGCTCTTTGAAGGCAAAGCTTCTGCAAAGATGCATTGGCACCCCAGCGAACTCCACCACCAAGAGTTATAACTTTTTTTTTAATCTTTTTAAAAAATCATATGCTGCGAGGGATGCTCAGTGGTTCCCCTGACACCTGGGAAAATTCCACATGTGCATCCAAGACCCTCCATTTTGTGTTCTACGTCCTTATCCAGTGCTGTCTGACTGCCTACTTGTCCAGTTATGGGAGAGAAATTAGGTTCTTAGGACTTGCATTAGTTTAACAGAGCTGCTGTTATGGTTGGAATGTGTCCCTCAAAGTTTACGTGTCAGAAACTTAAACTCTTACGTGAGTTTTGGGAGGTAGAGCCTAACAAGAGGGCCCTGCCCTCATGCATGGATCAATGTCATTATTTTGGGAGTGGGTTAGTTATTGTGAGAATGGCTTTGCTATAAAAGCCAGTTTGGCCCCTCTTGCTCTCTCAATCTCACCTTCCCTTGCTCTTCTGTCTTCCATAATGAAATGATGAAGCACAAAGGCCCTCACCAATGCCAGTGCCATGTACTTGGACTTCCCAGCCTCCAGAACTGTAAGCCAAATACATTTCTGTTCATTATAAACTACCCAGTCTGTGGTATTCTGTTCTAGCAACATAAAATGGACTAAGACATTTGCCCTAATACAATTCCACAAACTGGGTGGCTTAAAACAAGATAAATTTATTGTCACAGTTTTGGAGGCTAGAAGTCTGAAATCAAGGTGTTGGCAGGTCCAGGCTCCCTCTGAGATTAATCTTTCCTTGCCTCTTCTAGTTTCTGGTATTTTTGGGCAACCCTAGACATTTCTTCGCTTGTGGATGCATCACTGTAATCTCTGCCTCTGTCATCACATAGCTATCTTCTCTTCATGTATCTCTGTCTGAATATCCCCCTCCTTAATGACACCAATTACTGGATTTAGAGCCAACCCTCATCCAGTATGACCTCATCTGAATTTGATTGCATTTGAAAAGAACCTATTTCCAAATAAGGCCACATTTACAAGTGCTGGGGATAAGGATTCCCATGTATGCTTTTGGGAGTGACACAGTTTAACTGATAACATGGTGCTTCCAGGGCTAACACACCCTTAACAC
Source organism: Lepilemur ruficaudatus (assembly GCA_963574885.1). NCBI lineage: Eukaryota > Metazoa > Chordata > Mammalia > Primates > Lepilemuridae > Lepilemur > Lepilemur ruficaudatus. The sequence goes on from CAUYRT010078406.1 coordinate 24,121, forward strand.
TCTTCCCACCACCAGCCAAACAGGCCTGTTCACCACCCAGTGTGCACATCAGGTACTTTCTAGCCTCTTCTGTTCTAATTAGACTTACCTCTACTTCCATTTCTCTTAGTATGCCCTTTGGCTTTTTCTATAGGAGAGCTGCTTCTTCCCCATCTGTGCTTGAGCACAAGCTCTCCCAACACTCTCATCTCTTCTATACTGTGTCCCTGCTAAGCAAGCAGAGTCTGTGTCCAGCTCCAGGATGGTTCCCATGAAGGAGAAACTGACTACACTCTTCCTGTAATTAACTCCTTTCCAGCCTTGGATTTCAGCCCAAATGTTCCTCCCTCAGGGTCTTGTAATACATGTTTCTCCACCATATCACCCAACAACTGTAATTATATAATTAATTACATAATTAGTGGTTTAATGTTTATCTTTTTTTGCAGGAAACAAACTTGAGGAGCCCAGGAACTAATTGTTTTGTTAACTGCAGGGCTTTGCACATACTAGCTACTTTAAAAATATGTCTTGGCCAGGAGAACAGCCAGTAGAGTCATTACCTGGACCTGCGCCCAAGTGGCCGGCCCCTCGCACATGAAGACATTCATATGAAAAGGAGGACTTTGTTTGCTGGGCCCAGAGTAGAGAGGTGTGCTTTCTGAGAAACCTGACCCACTCCTTGTTCTAGTCCCTGGGGTACAGGCTGGCTCAATCTCTGAAATCCCATACTGATCCCACCCATGCTAATAATACACAGGCCTTACTAAGAATAATTATGCTGAGTCTTTTTCAAAAGGGAATTGCAGTGAGGGTCTGATATCCCTAACTGAGCATCTGGTGACAATGTGACCCAGGGAGAGATATGAGAGGAAGGAGGAGGCAGATCTGCCTGAAGGAGAATTATGTGAGTAGCAGAGTATGGGGTAGAGTGGCATTTGAATATTCTTCTCTCAGCTTAATTAATGTGGGGTAAGAATTTCCAGGGGACCAGGATTCAGGTTTTTTCCTGGCTTCAATTAAAAGGTCTCCTTGCTTGTCGTTATTCCTTTCCACTCTCCCACCCACCTGAGAGATGGCCTGCTACCCAAGCTCAGTGATTGAAAGAAGAGTGAGAAACTACCTTGAAAACCACCCCATGAGGGAAGACATGGATCAGAGAGGGAAGAAAAGAATGAATTAAATGTAAAAAGCACCAGGAACTGTGGGGAGAAGTAAAGCTGGACCTGGGGTTGCTGGACAGAAAGCCAGCAAACCTTGTTTGTTCTAAGAGAGGAAGGTCACAGCCTAAGCCAAAATCTGTTAGTCAGAGGGATCAACCCTACTTAATAGCAGCTTCTTAAAGCAGTGTGGCAAAGTGTAGACGGAGGGGGCTTTTCCCTGAAAAGCTTGCATGAGGATTAGCCTTGAGATAATTTTCTCCTTTCTTTATACTTTTTAAGTACATTATTTTTTAAAAAACCTAAGCAGAGGCATTCCTTCTCCATGAGTCAGCAACCAGTTGTATGGAGGAACATGTATTTTTCTTTCTCCTCTTTCTCCCCTCAGAGTGATTTGATCCCAGTATCTTATGGGAAGCTGAGGGAGGAAGGTCTGTCTTTTGTATCTGCTTCAAAGCTGGAACTGGACTTGGCCCTACCTACTCTGGGACTGAAAACATCTACCTTCTTGGTCTAGGTGTTGGCCAAAGTCCCACAACATGCCCAGGCACATGCCAAGGTACTGCAACCTGCCCAGGTACTGGCCAAGGTCCCAAAACTGGCTCAGACACTGGCCAAGGTCTTACAACATGCCTGGGCACTTGCCAAGGTCCCATGACTCACCTAGGCTCTGGCCAAAGTCATGCTTCCCATCTCTATGGAAAGGGACTTGCCCAGCCCCCTGCCCAAGCTTTCAACAATATCCTGGGGACCAACCACCAATCCCAATGAATATCCCCCAGCACCAGCTTAGACCATGACAACTACAGGGGATCAAGATGACACAGGAGAACAGTTGCATAGGCTCTCATTACATCCACCCCTCCCCTGCCAGGTTAATCCTCTGGAATAGGACACAAAAACACTATCCAGGCATTTTTTTCCTCCTTCTTACTAAGTAGGAAACTTCCCAGCAAACGAGAACAGGTGCACCACAAACCTATCAGTCCTGAGATAAGAGAAGAGGTTTCAGATGAGAAGAAACTAGCAAAAGAATTCTGACAACATGAAAAAATGAGCTAGTTAAATACCCTCAAAGGATCACAATAGATCCACTAAAATGCACCCCAACCAAAAGGAAATTGTTGAAATGTCAGAAATGAAATTCAGAATATAGATGGCAAACAAGATGAATGAAATTGAAGAGAAAGTAGAAAACCAAAATGAAGAAACAAAAAATAAATTTGAGGACAGGAATGAAAAATATGAAAAACTCACTAAACAGATAGACAACATAAGAAAGAATGTAAACAGAAATTATAGAAATTAAAGAGTCATTTAGGAAATTACAAAATATAGCAGAAAGCTTAAGCAATGGAGTAGACCAAAAAGAAGACGGTATATCAGAGCTTGAAGACAAGACTTTCAAACCAACCTAGTCAGTAAAAGACACAGGAAGAAGAATAAAGAAGAATGAACAATCACACAGAGAAATATGGGATGATGAGAAATGAGCCAATATACAAATTATAGGTATCCCAGAGGGCGAAGAAGAAAAAACAAGAAGCATGGAAAACCTATTCAAGGGAATTATTGAGGAGAACTTGCCTGGTATTGCCAGAGATTCAGATATCTAGATACAAGACTGTCATTGAACACCAGGAAGATTCATAGCAAATAGTATATCTCCAAGATACATAATCAACAACCTGGCCAAAGTCAAAATGAAAGAGAAAATTCTATAAGCTGCAAGACAAAAGCAACAACTAACCTATAAAGGAAAACCCATCAGGCCAACAACAGATTTCTCCAAGTAGACCTTACAAGCCAGAAGGTATTGGAGCCCCATTTTTAGTCTTCTTAAACAGAACAAATGTTAGCCAAGGATTTTTATATCCTGAAAAACTAAGTTTCATAAATAATGGAGAAATAAAGACTTTTCCAGACAAGTAACCACTAAAGGAATTTGTCACCACTAGATAGGTCCTACAGGAAATGTTCAAAAGTGCATTATACATGGAACAGCATAATAGTTATTAACCAGTGTAAAAACACCCAAAAGTTAAAACTCACAGCTCTTATAAAACAAAACAAAACAATAAGGTATCATCCAACAAGATGAACAAAACAGCATCCCACATATCAATACTAACACTTATGAATGGTCTAAATTCCCCACTTGAAAGACACAGACTGGCTGAATGAATAAAAAGACACAACCCAAGTATCTGCTGTCTCCAGGAAACACATCTAATGTACAAGAACACACACAGACTAAATGTTAAGGGATGAAAAAAATATATTCCACTCAAATGGAAACCAAAAGTGAGAAGGTATAGCCATTCTCACATCAAATAGACTTTAAATCAACAATGGAAAAAGAGAGAGAGAGAATCATTATGTAATCATAAAGGTGCAATTCAACAAGAAGACATAACAATCCTAAACATATGCACCTAACACAGGAGTGCTCAGATTCATAATGCAAATTCTTTAATATCTAAGAAAAGAAATAAACAGTAGCATTTTAATTGCTGGGGACTTCAATACCCCACTGACAGAACTTATATGGACAGATCATTGAAGCAGAAAATTAACAAACAAATACTGGACTTAAATAAGACTCTAGGAAAAATGGACCTAAGAGACATTTACAGAATATTCTACCCCAAAACTACTGAATATACATTCTTCTTACCAGTAAATAGGACATTTTCCAAGATTGACCATGTCTTAGGGCACCACACAAGTCTCAGAAAATTCAAAGAAATCAAAATCATGCCATGTATCTTCTTAGACCACAATATAATAAAACTAGAAATCAATTCCAAGAGAAACACTCAATTCTACACAAAGTCATGGAAATTGAACAACCTGCTGCTGAATGATTCTTGGGTCAATGATGAAATTAAGATGGAAATCAAAAGATTCCTTGAACTGAATGACAAAGGGGACACAAGCTTTCAAAATTTATGGTATACAGAAAAAGCAGTCCTTAGGGGAAAATTCATAGCCTTAAATTCCTTTATCAAAAAAACCCAGAAAGATCACGAATTAACAACCTAATGTAGAATTCAAGGAACTAGAAAAGTACAAACAAATGAAACCCCAAGCCAGCAGAATAAAAGAAATAACAAAGCTCAGAGCAGAACTAAATGAAATGGAAACCAAAGTAAACAATATAAAGAATCAATGAAACAAAAAGTTGGTTCTTTGAAAAGATACAAAAAAATCGATAGACCACTGGCCAGAATAACCAGAAACAGAAGAAAAAACACTCAAATAAACTCAACCAGATATAAAAAAGGAGATAGTACAACTGATAACACAGAATTACAAAATATCAACTGTGAATAATATTATAAAACCTCTACACAAACAAACCAGAAAACCTAGAGGAAATGGATAAATTCTTGGAAACACACAACTTCTCAAGCTTGAATCAGGAAGAAATAGAAATTCTGAATAGACCAATAATTAGCAGTGCGATTGAAGTAGTAATAAAAAAAAAATCCCAAGAACAACAGCAACAAAAGCCCTAGGTCAGATGGATTCTCAGCAGAATGCTACCAGAGCTATAAAGAAGAACTAGTAACTCCTACAGAAATTTATTCCATAACATTGAGAAAGATGGAATCGTCCCTAACTCATTCTCTGAGGGCATGATCACCTTGATAACAAAGCCAGGAAAGGACACACACAAAAAACAAAACTACAGACCAATATCTCTTATGCAAAAATCCTCAACAAAATACTACCAAATCGAATTCAACAACACATCAAAATGATAGTTTACCACTTGATAGTTTATCAAGTGGGTTTTATCCCAGGGATGTAAGTATGGTTCAACATAGACAAATCAATAAACGTGATACACCGCATAAACAGAAGCAAACACAAAGACCATATGATCATCTCAATATATGCAGAAAAAGAATTCAATAAAATCTAGAACCCTTTCATGACAAATCAATGTACACAAATCAGTAGCATTTCTGTATACTAAGCACAGTCAAGCTAAGAGTCAAATAAAGGACTCAATACCATTTGCAATAGCTACAAAGAAAATAAATTACCTAGAATACACTTAACCAAGAAGGTGAAAAATCTCTACAAGGAGAACTATAAAATACTGATGAAAGAAATTACAGATGATACAAACAAATGGAAAACCATCTCTTGCTCATGGATTGATAGAATCAACATCATTGAAATGTCCATACTGCCCAAGGTGATTTAGAGATTCAATGCAATTCCTATCAAAATACCAACATCTTATTTCACAAACCTAGAAAAAAATAATCCTAATATTCATTTGGAACAAAACTGACCCAAAATAGCCAAGGCAATCCTAAGCAAAAGTACACATCTGGAGGCATCATATTGCCTGAAATCAACTTAAAATACAAGGCTATAGAAACCAAAACAGCATGCTACTGGTATAAAAGTAGAAACATAGACCAATGGACTAGAATAGGCAACCCAGAAATAAAACCATCTACCTATAACCAACTGATCTTCAAAAAAGTTAATAACAACACACAGTGGGGAAAGGCAGCCCTATTCAATGAACAGTGCTGGGAAAATTGGATAGTCACATGCAGAAGAATGAAACAGGACTCCTATCTCTCGCCATATATAAAAATTAATTCAAGATGGATAAAAAACTTAAATTAAGGCATGAAACCATAAAAATTCTAGAAGAAAACATAGGAAAAACTTCCAGACATAAACCTAGATGAAGAATTTATGACTAAGACCCCAAAAGCAAATACAGTAATAACAAAAATAAATAAATAGGACTGAATTAAATTAAAAACCTCTGCACAGCAAAGGAAATAATCAACAGTGAATAGACAACCTACAGAATGGGAAAAAATATTCACAAACTATACATTTGACAAAGAACTAATATCCACAATCTACAAAAAACTCAACAAATCCTCAATAAAAAAACAAACAACCCCCTCAAAAAGTGAGCAAAAGACATGAACAGAAGTTCTTCAAAGGAAGATAGAGAAATGGTCAATAAACATATGAAAAATGTTCAACATTGCTAATCATCAGGGAAACACAAATTAATACTACAATGAGACACCACCACCTTACCACTATCAGAATGGCCATTATTAAAAATTCAAAAACAATAGATACTGGTGTGGATGCAGAGAGAAAGAAATGCTTATACACTGATTGACGGGACTGAAAATTAGTACAACCCCTATGGAAAACAGTACAGAGATTCCTCAAAGAAATAAACGTAGACCTACCATTCAATCCAACAATCCCCCTGCTGGGTATCTACCCGAAGGAAAAGAGTCATTTTATCAAAAAGACGCCTGCACTCGAATGCATATTGCAGCACAATTCACAATTGCAAAGATGTGTAACCAACCTAAGTGCCCATCAATTCACCAGTGAATAAAGAAAATGTGGTGTGTGTATATCATGGAGTACTACTCAGCCATAAAAAGGAATGAAATAATGTTGTTTGCAGCAACTTGGATGGAACTGGAGACCATTATCCTACATGAAGTATCTCAGTAATAGAACACCAAGCACCATATGTTCTCACTAATAAATGGGAGCTAAATGATGACTACATATGGCACAAAGAGACATAAAAGGCATTGGAAACCAAGAAGCAGAGAAAGTGTGGGGGTGTGGGGAGACGTGGAATAAAAACTTATCTATTGGGTACAATGAACACTATTCTGCTAACAGATACACCAAAACCCTGACACAAGTAATATATAAGATATCCAAGTAACAAAAACATTTGTACCCCTTAATATTTTTAAATTAAAAAAAGATAAAAATCTAAAACAGAAAGCTGCTGCAGTCAAAGTCACTTCTTAATGGTAATGCAAAGAAAAATCCCAGTCTTCTTGGAATGTTGGCATTTGTACTTGTAAGTTTCTGGGTAGCCTGAGTGCTTTTGTGTATTTCTGTGTGTGTTTGTGTCCCTCTAAATTTCATCATGTGTCTCTGACTATGCTTTGGGTATCTGTGTGTGCATATCTATGCTATACACATATCTTCATGCGTGCATGCGTGTGTGTGTGTGTGTGTGTGTGTGTGTGTGTGGTACTCATGAGAGCCACTCACCACAGGCTTTAGGGAAAGCTCACAGAGCCTTCCTGTCCTCCCCACAGAGCTCCCCTAACCCTAACCACTCCTCCACCCATGAGGGCTAAGCATGGCACTGCTGGCCCCTGGTGAATAGTAATGTCTGGGCAACCTGGACAGGGTGATGCCTGCTCCCAGCACTGCCCTCGATGCCCTGCTGCTTCCAGGAACATTGGTGGTCTGCATTCCTATTGGGTGTGTCAAGGTGGCCTCAGGCTGTTGGTGGCACCCACATCTCCTGTGCAGATCAGACTCAGGGGCTGACATGGGAAGGGGGATGGCCCTTGAGGCTCAGGCTTTGACATCTTCTTGACCTTTTATCTCACAGATTTTCTCTTTGAAAGACTCCCAAGCAAGTTCCCTAAAGAGAAAAGAGTGCTCCATCCCAGACATGGGTGACCCCCTCCAGGCGTTCTGAGCTATACCTTCTTTTCTTAAAGACCTATTTACTTAGGAAAGTTGGGCTAACCAAATGCAATACAAGAAAACCGCCCCTTTTTTGAGTTCAACCCCAGTGTACTGGGCAGCTGATTCACTGATAGACCCAGGACAACGAAAATGACTGAGGTGTTAATTTGTGGTTTTTTGATGCTATGGTATAAAAGATTCTCAGGACTGGGGGTGATTTTTATTGGTCTGCCTTCAATGCCTTAATACTCATCCTCAGGATCATCTCCAGGACTGATTTGATCAGGTTTTGCCTTTTTCCCCCACAAAGAGTTGGTGGAAGGGGAGGGGTTCAGACTCTGTGAAATGGGTTATGAGGGAAGGCAAATGAGGCAGCGTCAGGATGAGGGTCCCAGGACCTGGACACAAATGCTGGCTTGGTACTCTGTGATGGAGACACCTACTGGCCTGTACCCTCACTGCCTCCTTGGACAGAGGTGATGGCTGGGTGGGCACAGGCACTGCCGCCCCATGAAAAGATGCTGGAGCCCAAGTGTGGCCTGGGATCTTCATACTTCCCTGGGCTTGGGGAGGGAGAAGTTCTAAGATGACTGAAAATACACTTTCTTTCTAGCTGGAAGCGGGGTGGGAGTGGGGGGACTTGATGCCAGATTTATTTTGATTTTTGAAAAATAAATGATTGACATTTCTTACAATGCAAAGTTGGTAAGTAAAATTTATGCTCCTTAAGATAGTTTCAGTGCAGTGGTTCTCCATGTGGGCTCCAGGACTAGTAGGATCGGCATCCTCTGGGAACTCACTTGAAACACAAATTCTTGATTGCCACCTTAGACCTGCAAATCAGAAACCCCTGGGGTGGAGCCCAGACATCTGTGTGTGTACAAGTCCCCCAGGTGATTCTTGTACATGGGAAAGCATGAGAACCATGGGTTTCAGTGGACACAGTAATCTTATTAATAGTTGCCTTCTCCCCGGACTCACTCCTAACAAGTTTTCTTCAAAAATCTTTCATGTAACCACATGTACTCACTATTAAATTGGAACTAACCCATGAGCACACATGTGCACAGAAGGAAGTAAAGCTCAGTGGAAATCAGGCGGCGGGCAGGGGGAGGAGGGGATGGGCGGAAACCTACCTAATGGGTATAATGAACACTAACTGGGTGATGGGCACACTTATAACCTGATTCAGCATAACAAAATTGATACATGTAACCAAAAACGTTCGTACTCCCGTAATATTTTGAAATAATACCAAAATAATAAAAAAATAAATAAAAATCTTCCATGTGATCTTGTCATGAGGACCCTCAACTTTCCTTTGTGAATATCAGCTTTTCTGGGCTTCTGGTGGCTCTCTGCCTTATTGTTTTCTGTTTTGGAGCGACCAGGAATACGGAAAGTTATAGGATCTTTTTTACCAGTTAGCTTTGAAAATATACACCTGAATGTCTCTTGCTGCAGGGTAGGAATTCCAAGACACTGGAAGCGCTTGTGGCAGCATCCACGACTCTCGGATAAACTGTGACCAGGGGAAACAGCAGCAGGCGAGAGAACTTCTGTCAGCTGACATGAGAAGAGAGAAAGCAAAGAAGGAGAGGAGGAACTGGCAGGCTCGGAAGGAGGGGAATCCCAGAAGTGTCAGAAACACAGGGTATGGCAGAAGCCAGGGCTTGAGATAAGAGGAAGGAGCAGCGGGGGGAGTCAACAGGGGAAAGGGTTGAGCGGCATCAGGGGCGCCTTGAAGACTTAATGCAATTCCCAGTAAGACGGAAAGGGCTGTAGGGAACAGGGCTGTGTGTGGGCTCAGCAAGGCTGGAGACTTCTTAGAGAGACAGCCTAGGGGCTCTGAAGGATGGCAAAGTTGACACTAGTTCAGCAGAAGGAACCTGGCTGAATACTAAGGGAAGCTTGTGCTCACAAAGGGACTGGATGGGCCTCTTCCTCCTGATCAGAAGGTAAAGAAAGCCATGCTGGAATAGAGCTTTTGCTTAAACCAGCATGAAGCAACTATCCAGAGATTTATGGGATCCTACTGGGCTCTGCCCACCAATGTCAGCTGATAAGGGGTGAAGACTGGGTCCATAAAAGTGTACATGAGCCCCAAATGCAAAGAGTTAATCAAAGATGTGGCACCTGTTCTCGTCTGTGGGTGCCTTTTTTTCTCTTGGTAACATTAGACAGGACCAGTAATACCAAGAGTGTGACCTGTGAGGTCAAACATTGAGAAATGGTCTATAATACAAGCATGGGAATGTTTATTGGAATACATAACAGTATTCAGAAACATATCCACCAAAAGAAAGTTATATAAATCATACAAGTGTTCAGGGCCCAGAGTAGCTCACTTATCGGTACCTCTTAAAGGGCAGGAATATTAGTAGCAGTTCAGAATTCTTCCCTGGTTTAGCGGGTTCATTCTAATCATAAGAAAGCACAAAGGAGCAAATTCTATCTGTTCATTATTTCAGGAGCCTATTGGGAAGGAAATGCTCCTGGGGCTAGAAATAGCAATCTAAAACAGAGAAGGAATACCTGGGGGAAAATATGGCAGAGAATTAAGTCAGAGTGAGAGATGAAGGTTGAGGACCTAGTAGGAAAAACTAGAAAACTTTAATAGCTATTAATGAAGTCTTCACTTATAAAGTAAAACCAGATGTATTAGAAGATGGTGATGTTAAGATCTCGAAAGAACTGCATGAAATAGGGGAATTAAGATAGAGTGGAGAGGTCTTAAGGACTGTCTCACAGAACTGCTGATTAAGGGTAATAAGCTGAAGGTTCCACTTTTGGTGCAGAGGAGTATGCTTCTAACAAATGGACTCTATAGCAAACAGCAAAATACAGGAGAAGAGAAAAGAAAAGGAAAGAAAAAGTACCTGAAGGTTCTGAAAACTGAACAGTACTAAGTTTTACCTTTTGCAGGTTTTCGCTAAGGGGAGCTGCAGACACTGCACTCTGCTCAGTGGCTAAAACTCCAATAGAAAAAACCACCATCTTTCTGGCAAAGGATGTGAGTATGTGTGCATGTATGCGTGCATGTCTTGGAACTGTACAGGTGATTTTAAATTGCACTTGATGTTTATAGCAGCACAATCCACAATTGCAAAGATGTGGAAACAACCCAAGTGCCCATCAATACATGAGTGGATTATTAAACATGGTATATGCATACCATGGAGTTCTACTCAGCCACAAAAAACCATGGTGATTTAGCACCTTTTGTATTATCCTGGATAGAGCTGGAGCCCATTCTACTAAGTGAAATATCACAAGGATGGAAAAACAAGCACCACATAGACTCACCATCAAAGTGGCATTAACTGATCAACATTTAAGTGCACATATAGTAGTAACATTCATCGAGTGTTGGGCAGGTGGAGGGGGAGGAGGCGATGGGTATATACACACTTACTGAGTGTGGTGCGCACCATCTGGGGGATGGACACACTTGAAACTCTGACTCAGGTGGGGCAAAGACAATATATGTAACCTAAAGACTTGTACCTATGTAATAAGCTGAAATAAAAAAAAAGATAATGAGCTCCAATTCCATCCATGTTGCTATAAATGACAAGATTTCATTCTATTTTATGAATGAATAATATTCCATTGTGTATATGTACCACATTTTCTTTCTTCATTCATTGATGTACACTTAGGTTGATTCCATATTTTGGCTATTGTGAATAGTGCTGTAATAAACATGGGGGTGCAGATATCTCTTTGAAAAAGAAAATAAACTGTACTTGAAAGAAAAGGTATTTGAAACAGACAAGGAATTATTTTTTTCTAAAAAAAAGTATAGTGAAGGATAACTTGGTTTACCCATAGAGTAAGATTTTTACTAAAATTATTATAATCAGAATACAGATAGTAAAACTTTTGCTAACATTATTATAAACAGAACAATATAGTTGAGCACAAGAATAAATAGGTCAATGGAGCAGAATTGAGAATCGAAACATAGCTCATGTAAGGAACTTAATATGTCAAGGATGGCATGTGATTCCATAAAAATGCATAATATATTTCATAAATGGTGTTGGCATAGTTGTCTATTTACCTGAACAAAACAGCATAAAAATATACTTTCCAAAACATATTCAAAAATACATTCCAGAATATTCCTGGTATCTAACAGCAAAAGAACGGATAAATAAACAGTGAAATATTACTCAGTAATAAATAGGAACAAAGTCCTGCTCCACACACATGAATGATTCTCTCAAATATAACGCTAAGTGAAAGCAACCAGACCCAGGAGAGCATATTCTGTATGATTCCACTTAAATGAAGTTCTAAAATAAATCTACGATGGAAAAAAATTATAACAGTGGTAGACTCTAAGTGTGGGTGAGGATTGAATGGGGATGGGCAGGGTGGAGCATTGGTCCCCAATCTTTTTGGCATCAGGGATGGGCTTAATGAAAGACAATTTTTCCATGGCCTCGGGTGAGGGGGAAGGTTTTGGGATGAATCAAGAGTATTACATTTATTGTGCAGTCAAACCTGTCTGCTAATGATAATCTGTATTTGCAGCCTCTCCCCAGTATTAGCATCACTGCCTCAGCTCGACCTCAGATCGTCAGGCATTAGATTCTCAAAAGGAGTGTGCAAGCTTGATCCCTTGAATGCACAGTTTACAATAAGGTTTGCACTTCTATGAGAATCTAATGCTTCCTTTGATGTGATAGGAGGCGGAGCTCAGGAGGTGATGAGAGTGATGGGGAGCAGCTATAAATACAGATGAAGCTTCTTTACAGGTGAAGCTTCTTTGCTTGCTCTCTCACTGTTTACCTCCTGCTGTGTGGCCTGGGGGTTGGGGACTGCAGGGGTAGAGGACTTCCCGGAGAGATGGCCATGTTCTGTATCTTGATGAGAGTTTGAGCTACACAGTTGCATGCATTTGCTAAAATTCTGTAAATGCACATGTAAAACTTCTGCATTTCACTGTATTTTACCTTGAACAAAAAAGAACTACAAACAAATATTTAACTCTAGCTAAAGATGTGTGCTAAAGCTTTTAGGGGAGATATGATGTCTGCAACTTACTTGGAAGTGCATCAGAAAATAGATGGAGTGATGGATAAACAGACGGATAGATGGATAGTTACACGATAAAGCAAATATAGCAAGATATTAATTCTAGAATCTAGGTGGTGGGTATGTGGTTGTTCTCTGCCAAATTCTGTCAAGTTCTCTGTGTGCTTGAATTTTTTTCAAAATAAAATGTTGGAAAAAATAAACTTCAGGGTACTGAATAGTCAAATACAGAACAAACCCTCTCCCCAGTAAGATAGTACAGGAAACTTTAAAAAATAATTTATAACTTTGGAGTGAAGAGAACTTTTAAAACAAACCAGGAAATCCAAGAAGATGTAGAAGAATAGATAACTATTACATGAATATGAACCACTTTTCAAGTAAGAGGATATCATAAACAGCATAAAAGAACAATAGATGGGGGAAAAATGAATTGTATCATGTACAGCAGGCAAAGGGATAACATCCCTAATATAAAGTGACTTCATGTAAGTTTCCAAGAAACCAACAAACAACCCAATAAAACCAAGTAAGAACATGCATAGACAATTAATAGAAGAGGAAACATGAATTCCCTTAACACTGTGAGAAGACATTTATATCACTAGCAGTCAGTTGAAAATTCAAATTAAAATAAAATGAGGTATCATTTTTCATTGTTGGATTAGCAAATTTTTAAAGATTGATCACCTCTAGTGCTGAAGATGCTGAAGAAAGGTGCCATATATTCCTGGTGGAGTGTGAATGTTTACAAACTTCTGGGAAAGCAATCTGGCAGTAAGAATGCCTCAGAGACACATAGGAATGCAGCGGCATAGGCATAGTATGATCCCAATTTTATAGATTAAAAATTTTCAACTTTTTGAACTAAGAGGAAAATATAAACGGAGACACACCTAACTGTTGAAATTGATGCTTCAGGGCAGGTGTGGGTAAACTATGGCCTGAGCCACAAACCTGGCTGGTCACTTTTTTATATCCTGTGAGCTAAGAATGATGTTTATAACTTTTTAAAGGGTTACATTGTAAAATGGTCACACAATCATCTACATAATATCCTTTATTTTGCTTCTTGGCCAGGAGAGCTTAAAATATTGACTAAATGGCCCTTTAAGAAAAGGTGTATCAACCCCTGTTTCAGGGGAATTGTAGTTTATTAGTTATTCTTTTCCTTGTACTTCTGTGCATTATTTTGATTTTTATAATAAGCATGTGTTACTTTTGCAAGTTTAAAGAAGACATATAGCTAGGCAGGTAAGTAGGTAGATCCATCACTTTGGATGCCATTGGAAATGGATGTAAGGAGACAAAAGGAAGCCAGGGACACCAGTTAGGAAGACCCCGTAACAATCCAGGGCAGGCGAATGGTGCTTTGGAACAGAGTGGTGGCAGTGGAGATGGAAGAGAGGGATAGATTTCACGGGAACTTACAGGGCTTGCTGAGGGGTCAGACATAGATGGATGAAGAGAAACCAGGGATAATTCTGAGGTTTCAGTCTTTAGTTAAGTAGTGCCAGCTCCTGAGATGGAAAGATTAAGGAGGGGATATTGGAGAGTAAATCTAGAGAGCTCTATTTTGGACTTGTTAAAGTTCTAAACGGAATTGTGTGAACTAGGGAGTTGGATAGAGATGATTAGAGCTACTCAGGATGTGGAGGGGGAGGCTGAGCAGGAAATACTAATTTAAGAGTACTCACTCATCATGTCTATGGTACTCAAAGCTACCCACCAGCTGGATCTCTGTGAACTGCCCATCATTCTGCTGCAATGAGACATAAAGGGCACTGGGATCAAGACCTGTGCCCTGCTGCAGATGCCACTGTCCACCTGTTTGGACTCCTCCAAATCATCTGTTTCAAAAGTTCTTCTTCCCACTGGCCAAGGAACACTATGGCTTCAGAGTAGATGCTGAGGCTTCCTCAGAGCCTCTTCCCAAATGCTTGCTTGTCTGGACAACGGGGCTGCTATGGCCTCTCCTGGATGGATGGCCCTCCTGGCATCTGGGTCCCCCAGTGGAGAGATCAGTTCAGGTCCCAGTCCCGCCCAGAATGCCCTGCACAGGTCCCCTGCCTCATGCAGTCACCTTTCACTCCTGCCATGCTTCTACCTGAGAATGCCAAGAAGGACTCACCAAGGAGCTGGTATAGGTGGGGTCTGAGGTGTCATCCTGGAGGTAGCGGGAGAGGCCAAAGTCAGACACCTTGCACACCAGGTTACTGTTGACGAGAATGTTCCTAGCAGCCAGGTCCCGGTGCACATAGTTCATCTCGGCCAGGTACTTCATGCCAGCGGCAATGCCCCTGAGCATACCCACCAGCTGGATCACTGTGAACTGCCCGTCATTCTGCTGCAATAAGACATAAATGGCGCTGGGGTTAAACTGGGCTTCAGTGGTTAAACAGAGGCAGAAATGCTGTGGCCCCCTCCTTGTCAGCCTCCACCGAAGCCAGGCCAAGCCACTCACTGCTGCACTCCTCTCTCCCCACTGCCCACTCCCATCCCTCTCCTTAAACACTCTGTTCTCTTCTTGCCAAACCCTGTCAATTTCATCTCCAAATTACATCTCAAACCCATCCACTTTTCTCCATCTCCACTGCCGCCATTCCAACCAAGTCACCGTCATCCATCACCTGTAACAGCCTTCCCGCACCTGCCCCCACTCCATCCATTCTCTCCAGCCAGAGCCATCTTTTTAAGAAATAAATCAGGCCATGTCACTCCCTGGTTTAAAACTCTCTAATTGCCTCACATTGCATTAAGGAAAATCTCCCAACTCCTTAGCATGGCCCACGAGACCCCATGGGATTAGCTGCTGCCTTGCCTTAGGCCACTGTACCCCTCACTCCTGTGCTAGAGCCACAGTGACTGGCCACCTTTCCAATATTCCCAAAGACAAATTCTTCCCGCTTTAAGGCCTTTACATGTACTAGTCCCTCTGGTTTTTCCCCACAATCCATAGCTACTTGCTGTTCAGTTTTTCCTTTAACGGTCATTTCCTCCCATCCAAGTACTAACCAGGCCCGACCCTGCTTAGCTTCCGAGATCAGACAAGATCGGGTGTGTTCAGGGTGGTATGGCCATAGTCTAACAGTCACTTCCTTAGAGAGGACATCCCTACAACTACTCCCCTCCCTCTAATATGATTAGCACTTTCTGACTACTATCATTTAGTGTATGTTCTTATTTTTATTCTTAGCACATAAAGTTTTAACTTTGTGTATGTATGTGTGTGTACATGCATGTGTGTATCTGTCTGTCTCTGCTGCTTGACTCTAAGCTCTTTGAGGACAAGAACCTTGTCTCTTGTGGTTACCACAGTATTATCAGTGCTGAAAACTTCAAGGTGGATAGAGAAATCTCAATAAACATAAGTTGAATGAATGACTAATACATCTCTTCCTGTTTCCAAAATCAAATGTTTAAGGCACCTTCCCTGGGTAATCTCTGGGCTGTCAGTCTTCACACTGGGGTATCCACACCTATAGCATGGGGATCAGTGGCATAGGAGAAGCTCATGCCCAGTGTCTGGCACATGGAACCCCCTAGTGAATGGGAGCTGTTGCTTCCCAACCTTGTGACAACCTGCAGTGCGGCCCTTTCTCCAATCATAGGTGGCTCACTGTTTCTTGGGTGAATGCCCTCCCCTGGTAAGATGACAGACTCTTCAGCCAGTGAGCCTATGCCTTCCTCCTGCCTCCTCAAAGTTCCTGGGTCTTGGCTCTGCACAAACCAGTGAAATTGGTTGACTCTGGGCCATGCTGCCAAGGACACAATTTCCCATCTAGTCCAGCCCTGCTATACTTCAAAGGGCCAAGAATTGAGTGCTATAAGTAGAGAACAGCCCAGTCATTGGACTGCTCCAATTGCAGGAGTGGTGGGAGGAGGCAGGACACCTGGGGCCTAGTCTGTGTTAACTGCTAAACACAGGCCCTGGGCAAGGCAGCCACACCCTGTTCCCTGAGAGTACTCGTGTGAAATGCAGAAAGCATAGACAGGGCGAGGAGTGCCCATTCATTGAGCATCTACTGTATGTGAGATGTTACACGATGCACCAATCTAATTTATCTCACTTAAACGTGTGAGATATGTCATTTATGCACATGCTCCCACAAAAGCATTTTCTATGCAAAAATAAGTAAGGAAAAATAAAAGGCCTGTTGGAAAAATACCCTGTTTATTAGTGAAAACACCGACAATCAAAAAGTCTAACAATGATAGCATGAATTGTTGAAGACTGTTTCTCATGCAAGATTGCAAGCCCGGATCCATGTTCCAGGGGTTATGCCTCCTGATCAACTGAAGGAGTGGAAGAACCTGACTCTCCCCTCTCCTTCTGGAGAATCCTGCCAGAGGGAGGGCCCCCAAACACATGGGGTTTGACATGATCCAAGTTCCAGGCTGTTTCTAACTCAAAACTGTAACCACCTCCCACTCTGCCCAGGAGATTGGATGGATGATTCCTCCACAGCATTTTCTTCTAAGCAGCTCCAGAAGAAAGTGCAGAGCTGCTTTTTGGAAACTCTGACTGGCTTTCAGTACATGTTGCCCATCTGTGAGAGCTGGATGTGCAGTGAGTGATGCAAATCCTTCTTCTCACTAATGCACTTTAATCAACACCTTCTCAAGAAGTTAGCCAGGCTGTTGCCAGCACCATACATATTCTCCAAGTAGATCTCTGGGGATTTGCCTCTCGGAAAGTTGTCATGCAACTTCTGTACATTACAAAAAATGTATCTCAGTCACAAGTTACACAGGTTGTATTTTTTCAATTAGGTTTGTTATTTCCTCTCTATAGGTGTAGACAACAATGTGGGTGTCTACACTTATAAAATATTTCCCTAAAAGAGCTGGCATTTGAGAAGCACATTGGTGGTGGCAGAAAACAGCTTCGAGAAGAGCAATGTTGAAAGTGCATGTAGCAATGTGTCTATGTTTCTGCTTTAAGTCGCTTAAGGCCTCCTGGAGCTTCTTTATTATCTAATTTGTTTTAAAGTTTAGATCAGTCATCTTTAAAGTTTCCTGGGTCAACAAAGACCAAGAAGTTATTAAAGGTACAGGCTTTGAAGCCAGACAGATCCGGTTTGGATCTAGGTTCTGCTGCTCACTGGCTATGTGGGCCTGGGCAAGTGATTTAACCTCTGGAGCAGCGATTTCCACATCTGTACAATAAGAGCACAGTGTCCATTCTTCATACAGTTTTGGTGAGGTTAAATGAGATAATACATGTGAAAGGGCTTAGCTCAGTGTCCTGTGGATACTAAGATGGCAGCAAGGCCTTAGTAATGTCTCACAAATTAGTGCCCCTCTGTATCTCAGATGTGCTATGAGAGAGACTGAGGATACCTTAGGCCAGAACTCTGGGTTCCTCATGGCTTCCTGGTGTGTGGGAGAGACATCCTGAGATCCCTGCCCTTGGGGAACCCAGTTCACAGTGCATTCTGAGCTCAGCAGGTAACAGGTAGGAACCTATAATTTTAGTAGATGACTGAGACCTAATGATGCAGGCCTAAAGATTTCACCAATTAGCCAACAATGATTTCCAATATCCGACTTTTGAATGGCAAGTCGTACTTCATAGAATATGTTTTGATCCTTAAAACTGGTTCTGTGAAGTAGGCAAGTCAGGCAATATTATGTTTTTCTCATAGACAGGATCCATAAAGGAGGTCCAGAATGCTTAGGTGATCAGCCTTAAATCATCCTGTGTGGTTTTCAGTTGTAACAGTAATCCACATCTGGAATGGCAAATTGCTTCTCCACTGTCAGCCCATCTCTGATCAACTGGTACTGGCCACCTCAAATACTATGTGGAGGAGGAGGCTGTGTATCAGCTTCTCAGGGAGAAGAGCCATGATTGATTAATGATGCTACACTTATCTGTGTCTTCTAACTCCTGTCCAGTCCTTTTCCATTAGAACATGCTGACTCTGCAGTGGGCAATGCACTTTCTTTAGGATCTGCCGAGAAACCACGTATCAGGACAGACAGGCAGGGTTGTGTCTGATGAATTCACAATCTTGGTGAAACATAAAGATACAAACAAATTAAGATTTTTCTGACATGTTCAACTGTTTGAAGCTCAGTTGATTGGTATAACTTCCCAAGAAGAACTTCCAGAGATATGAACAGTAGCATACAAAGATAAACAAGACAGAAAAAAAGAAACCAACAACTTATGTCTTGTGCCTTTGGGAAAGAACCCGGCTCCATGCTGAGCACATGGTAAAAACATAGTGCAGATAAGAAATACTGGCCTGGGTGAAGTGATTTAAACTTTCTTCCCTTCATGCACTTCATGAAGTGCTTTCTGCTGAAATTGCTTTTCTGCAAATGCACTGAAGCCACTTGCTGGTCCTTATATTAGACAGGAAGGATTTAGGTATTTCAACTTTCATTGACAAATCCACTTCAGGAAATGAAACCCTTATTTGATTTGTTTGAAGAAAATGAATCATAGATATTTTTTTTAACTGAAAGGAACCTTTCAAGCTCATCCAGCTCAATGCCTTTAGTTTATAGATTGGGAAATTGAGTTAACAGATTTGCTCAAGGCCACAGGGTGACTCACAGGAGAAGCCAATGCAGAACCGCGGTCTCAGGACTTCCAATGTGGGTTCTCTTCCTGATATCTGGGCTGCTGTCTTCTAGCTTTGGCCCATGCATGGGCTTCCCTGAGGAGAACTGCCCCTGTTGGACATTACTAAGTGGCTTCTGAGGGTCTTCTAGTTATGGCCGTCTGCTAACCAACCAGCAGCAGCCCCAAGGCCACACTTTAGGCAAGAAGGCTTTACAGAACACGTCAGCTGTCTTTAGCTAAGGCATGGGACATTGATCACGCCTTCAGAAATTGTTCCTACGATTAAAGAGAGCCACCATATCAAATCCCTTAGATTTGAGGGCCAAGAATGAATTTAATTATGAATTTGTATGCTGTATAATCCATGGCTCAGTCATTTTTTAAAAATGCTAATAATGAACCATCTACTGAATGTGTGGTTAAAGAATAATGGAGCTTCCAATCCCTCTAGAGTGTGAGGGTTTCTAAGTCCTGCAATGGGACAGGAATAGTGAGAGGACGATGAGAAGCTGTTTCCAATGTGCTGACTGGATCCCCCGGGCCCAGAGCCTCTCAGACCCTGACCCAGGGCCAGAGCTGCAGCCACTTTCCAAAAGGAGGAGTTGGAGGGGAGGAAACAGTTGCAAAAATTGAGGACTAACCCTTTTCCTTTCTTCTCTGAGTAGCAATCCTAAAATTATCCTACTTCCCAGAAGATAGACCCTGTAGAACTGAACTGATGACCTATTTTTTGATTTTATCAAGCAGCAGATACATCAATTAATGTTGCTATGCTCCAGGGTTCGGTAGTAAGGCTGAAATTAGATTTATAGATTACCTGCTTCCACGCCGTGCGAGGAGTCAGAAACGCTTCACTTCCCCTCTCCCCTCCTGGCACTGCCTGCCCTGCCACTCCTCTCTTGCCCTGCCCTCCCCGGTTTCCTGTGCTCCTCTCCTGTCCCTAGGTTTTCTCCCACTGCAAGCCCGGCCTCATCATCATGAGAAACACTGGTGTCCAACATGTCTTCGTGATCTGGGCCCCAAATGGAAATAGGCCCTGGGAGGAGCAGGGATGTGGGGATTTTCTGCAGGTTTCTAAGAATAAATCTCCCTGTTCCCCTGCATGATGTTCCAGGGAGGGCGTCTGATCACAGTCCCCAAATCATGTAGTGACTTTCAGTGAAGTCCACTCAGGGGCCTGGTAGGAAATAAATAACGCCTAAAAGGGCCTTGAGGCTGGTTCCAGAAAATACTTCTTCTTCTAAAAATGCTTCCTCTTCATGTTTATTTGGCTATCTTCATGAGATCTCTGATCACAAAGGAATGACTCCGGGAAAGCATAGACCCTGCCTTGCACTAACATGAGGGGTGTGGCTACAAGTGCAGTTAATGAGAGATCATGTACACACAGAAGTACTAGACCTCTCCTGCCATTCCCTAATGTTTTTGTTCATATTTTTCATTCAACTACCATTTACCAGGTGTTTACTGTGCTAGGTACTGGGGTTTCAAAATACAAGGCATCACCCTCAAGGAGGCTGCCCCAGGCAACGCACATGGGCCTCATAGTCCACATCAGTTGTCCCCCTACCTCTACACTGGAAAAACAAAAGTTACTACTGCCTAATGACCCAGACTAGGTCAAAAGTGTATGCTTGTCCTGCAAAGGTAGCTTAAGCACTATGCTTCCAGACAAATCCTCCAGCTGTCCCTCCATTGTTGCCCCCAAGCCCTGCTTCTGAGTGCTGGAGCTACCACACAGTTGCCAACAGATTACCAAATAGGTCCTCTCTTACTCTGGCCTTCAAACACGCTGTTCCGTCAGCCTACCTGCCTGCTCCCCAACCTGTCTGTCATATTCCCCATTCTCTAATATCAGATAAATTCTCCTCTTCTTTGAAGGCTCCCTGGCTTCCCCAGGAAGATATAAGTTCTTCTTTGCTTATGAGGCCTCTAATCCACTCACGGAAACAAAAAGTATAAGATAGTCAAGGAATTGCTAGAAGTTTTGGGCACCCAGGCCTTCAGGGACAGGGGACTACATCTGCGGCAGGTTCTATTGCATAAGATGGACATAACAAGCTCTCCCATCTCTTATGTGTCAGAAGACATCGGGTTGTTTTCCCTCCATCAAAATTTGGGGCCTGTTTTCTCCTCTTGAGTCTGGGTGGGCTTGTCACTATGTTGGAAGTGACACTATGTGACTTTGTAGGCTGGGTGACAAAGGTAATATAGCTTCCCCTTTCTCCTCTTGGGATGCTTGTTCTTGGGATGCAGCTTGCTCTAAGGTTGCCCAAGCAGGCCCCATGGAAAGGAGCCAGCTGACACTCAGCATAAACTGCCTAGTATTTGAGCAAAGGAGCCTTTGAAGATTCTAAGCCTCAGCCTTTGGGCCACTAGCTGACTCCACACGGAACAGAGGTGTCCCTAGCAAACGCTTCCCAAATTGCAGATCCATGAGCAAAATAAATTGTTGCTGTTTTATAAGCCACTAAAGTCTTGGGGATGATTTGTCACATAGCCTTGGAGAAAGATTTCTTTCATCTCTACAGGCCCAGCATCCAGCACAGCACCTGGCCAGAGTGGTGACCCACCAACATTTCAGTGACTGACTATGGAAATGGCCCTTTGATCTGCAGCCACAGCTATTGTCTGGTTGCTTCGGTGGTGGTTGTGTGTGTAGCCTGCTTCTGGATGTCACCCTGAAGTCTTTGCTGAGAAGGCTCTGTCCTTCTTTGATGCTGCCCATCGGACCCTCTGCTCTCAGGCTCCCCAGCCACCCCAGCTGAGCTTCTTGGTCAGTGGCAGGTCCCACTTCCTAGCCCATGTTGTCGGCTCCCACTCCCCAAACATCAGCATCCTGGCCATCCTCACTCACGCCTTTTCTGAGTGGCTCTGTGATCTCCTACAGAAACTAAAGTGGCTCCATTGCTGGCCTGCTCCATTTGGGGCATGTTCTGACAATGGTCTTTTATAGGTCTTCCAGCCAAAGGCCCTCAGCTACTTCCCACCTCTGCTGCAGGTTGGTTAGGAGTCTTCATCAAGCCCGGAAAAGAACCCGGAATAGTTATTACACAGTCTTCCCCCTCCCTGCCAGGAAGTGCCTCCTCAGAGGGAGGTGGCTGGGACATCAGAAAAGGGGAGACTGTTTTATCCACAAATGAAGAGAGCTGGCTGGGAGGTGGCTGTGCTGGTGTCTGCATGAATCACACGGGGCTATGTAGCAGCCAGAAGTCTCTTCAATCTCTGTGATTCATGCAGATGCCAATGGCCACTCTTTGCCCCTCTCTATTCATTTTAGCCATCCTTCAGGCATTTATCAAGTCTCTGTTCTATGCTGTCCTCCTCCAGAGGAGCCCACAGGCTCTGCTTCGTTCTCTTCTTTTAGCAACAAATCTCAGCTGCTAAGATCTCCAACACCCATTCACATTTGATCAGGTGATTCCCAAATGGTGGGTTGTCCTCACGGGACCCTTCTCCCCAGCCACCATCCATCTGTGCCCCCGAGCTGCCCTTACCCTGAGGAAAGAGTCCAGAGCCCCGTTCTCCATGAACTCGGTGACGATCATGACGGGCCGGCTCTTGGTGACCACGCCCTCCAGGCGGATGATGTTGGGGTGGTCGAACTGGCCCATGATGCTCGCCTCACTCAGGAAGTCCCGGCGCTGCTTCTCCGAGTAGCCTGCCTTCAGAGTCTTGATAGCCACAGAGATCTCCCTCTTGCCTGGCAGTTTCAAACGCCCCTTGTACACCTCTCCAAACTCTCCTGCAACGGCAAAGAATGCCATTATTATCCTCTTCCTTCCCAGTCTGTGGAACTGTGAGGGATGGTATCTTATCAAGAACAATGGAGCTCAAAGAAGAATTGTGATTAAAGTGGCAGAAATTGAAATGGTGTTCTCTCATTGTAACTACAATGTCTTGGCTCTAATGGGTTCGTGGCGAACACAAATGGAATACTAAAATATGTTCCTACCTTGGTTCTTAGGAATAGTTTGGGTAACTTAAGAGGAATTTCAGAATATATGCGAGTTTGTTTTTCCCCACGTTTAATTTTTCATTTGTGTCCCAGCTGAGATAATTGAAATGAAACGGTCAGTTTCATTTTGGCAGTATCGTAATTCATTTTTACCAGAGCCTGGTGCAAGAGCACTCAGGGGACAGTGATACGTTCAGATACTTTGCCCCTCTGAATGAGATGTGTGCTGTTTGTGTTCCTGCATGGCTGGGAAAGCAATTGCGTGTATTGGGTGCCCTAGAAAACTGATACTGAGAAGTTAGGGAGGGAAGAGGTTTGCCTGTGAAAGATAAAAGGGAAGGGAAGCAGGATCGGGCAGGAGGAGCCCCAGCTCGCCAGGCAGACCCAGCCAATGCAGACCTGACGAAGTCTCTGCCAAGCCAGTGGTTAGCTCCAGAGCACAGATGTCCCCTTCCAGAAACAGCCAGGCCCCAACATCCCCACCATGCTCAGTCACTGGCTGGGGCTCCACAGAACGCTGAGGCAGACCTGAAAGTGCCACAGCTGGAGGCTGTCAGCTAACTGCGCTCCTGGCAGCAGAACGGCAAGCTCTTTCTCCAAGCGGGCGCGAGCTGCACACCTCCATTGGTGCCACAGCATTTAAACATTTTCACAGTAAAGTCACCAAGAGTAAAAACTATTCTGGTGACACTATTTCATAGCTGCCTTAAAAAAAAAACTGTTGAATCCTGTTTAATTTGCTTTCAAAAGTTGTTTTATGATTTAACTTGGCTTTGCAACTTCCAGTTCTTTCACGTGAATCAGTTAAGTGTCTACGTGTAAGTGCAGCACTGAATGTGTGTCAAAGGCCTGACAGGAGAAACACGATTTTCTGCTGGGAAAACTTTCTTTTTCACTTTCAGCTTCTGGAAGAAAATGATGGAGCAAACTGTGAGCAATCAGATAAACTACTGGCCACATTAGAAAGACAAGTTAACACTGGGTCTGTGATTTAGTTGTGAGTTCCTTTTGTTTTCTGCTGCAAAAAATATTGGAAGGAAGCTGCATGAAAGGACTTTCATGTAAAACTGCTTCAGAGTTAACAGAACTCGATAGAACCTGAGGCTGGAGTAGAGGGTGGTTGAAGAACCTTAGGAAGATTTCAACGTGGATCTAATACTCAGACATCATTTGTAACATTGCTTTGCTTTTTTTTTTTTTTTTTTTTTTTTTGCCCAGGCTGGACTTGAACTCATGGGCTTAAGTGATCCTCCCACCTTAGCCTCCCAAGGAGCTGGGACTACAGGAGTGTGCCACTGCTCCTGGATGTAACCTTGGGTTTGACATTGACTCACGTGCTGCTTTAGTAAACTACTTGAGTTCAGACTGAGCCTCATCCACGTTTGTAGTTTGCACATCCACTGTAGTGCCTGGTACATGGCAGGCATGCCAATAAAAGTTGGGGTATCATGTTATTATTTGTTTGCTGTTGCCTTGCTCACTCTTGGGTTATAAACTGCTGGAGGTTGTATCCCTGCTTCCTCTAAAAAAAAGTAGAAGTATGAGTATTAAATTTACATGTGAAAAATGTTTATTGCAGCATCACCTTCTATAGACAAACACCACATGACCATAACCAGGGGTATGGCTGAAAAACACGTCTGTCTTCTGAAATGCCATGAGCTATTGAAAACGAATAGATGGGTGATATGTATTCACTTCAAAAAATGCCCACATTGTACTGTTCAGAGAAGAAAAGCAAGTTATAGCATGTAATATACTGTACGTGCCCATGTAGGGTGTGTGTGTGTGTGTGTATACAAAAGAAAAATAATGGAAAAATACATATCAAGTTCATGTTTAAGTTCAAATTATATTTAACAATGTTTATGCTAGGAGGGTGGGATGGGAGAAAGGAGAAGAGTTAGTAAACTTAAGTTACTTTATGTTGTTTGAGTTGTTATAATAAGCATTACTTTGGTAGTTAAAATGAATAAAATTTAAAGAAAAGTATTAGGCACTAGGGACCTCCCACATATACATGTGCGTGTATTTATATGTATGTATGTATATATGTGTCTATATATATGTTGCATGTATATATGTGGTGTATATATATATATGGAATCTATCCCTTTGACACGTTGACCTAATAGATGTTCAATAACTATGAGCTGAATGAATACAGACTGCATATTTGATAAGTACACTAATTGAAGAATATTGATTAGTATTTCTTCCTTGTTTCCAGAATAATGAGTCCTATTTTCTTTTAGGGAAAAGCCATAGTTGATATTTGAGGGGACGTGTATGCTAATATTTCCTCTTGGAGGAGACAGTACACAAATATTTATTTATTGACCACCTACTATATGCCAGGCACTGTACTATGCATTTTGTGCACTTTATCTCATTCAATCCTCACAATACTCCTGTGAGTTGGGTATTATTATGTCCATTTTATTAATATGGAAACTGAGGCACAAGGAAAACATTCCCCAACCACATCACTGTGACAGCCAGAGCTGTTGTCCATGGCCCCTTGTCTTTTCCTGCCATACTGCCTCTAGAAGCTGTGCCTCAGCTAGCACTGCTGCAGAGAACACAGCTATGTGAATACGAAGGTACATTTCAGAGACCATCATGTCCTAACTGTGTAGGTCCAAACAGTTAACATATAGTGACTGGCAGCAACTCAGTATCCAGGTAAAAGCAAAAGAAGTGGTACTGTTTATAAGGAGATATTATTTATCTAAGGCTCTTGCCTGGGAGTTGGGTAAGATCAGAATACTTAGGACTCAGAATACTTTTCAATTTCTACACATGGGTGTGCAGAGTTTGGAAAGTACTTCAAGTGAATCTGATGTCCCCCACAACACACAAACACCCCACCTGAGAACTTCTATTCTATACCAGTGTTTCTCAAAGTTGGCTATCCACTGCAATCACCTAGGGAGACCTACAGAGTATAGAGGCCTGGGTGCCATCTCCAGAGACTCTGACTAATGGGTCTGGGTGCAGCCTGGGCATTGGCATACTTAAAAGCTGCACATAGGATTAGCTATACAATTTGCATGGCCTGATATGAGATGAAAATGCAGGACTCTTCATCCAAAATTATTGAGAATTTCAAGACTGTGACATCAGAGCATCGAGGTAAGCACAGGCCTTTCTGCATATGGGGCCCCGTGCGACTGCGCTGGTCATGGGCCTGTGAGGCCAGGCCCGGCTGCCCAGGTGACCCTGATGTGCAGCCACGGCTGAGAATCACAGGCCTAAACCATCTAAGCATATTTCAAGCAATTAGTGAACCACCAAAATTCCGAGAGTACCTAAAATTTATCTCTACACCTTTGAATACTTTCGAAAGCAGAGCTTGCACACAGGTTGCCTCACATGGCCCAGGGCCTGGCACGCAGTGTGGAGCTGATGGATGTGAGTGGGAAGAAAGAAGAAAAGAAGGAAGGAAGGAGCCAATGAAGGTGTGGCTACATAGAACGGTGGGGATCAACCTGCTTTCCTAATTGACAAATGTTATTTCATTGTTTAATCCTTATGGCTGATTGGTCCTCAAGTGCGATGCTCCTAATATATTTAGCTGTAAACTGTATCCTCTGTAGAAGCCTCATCATACAGTTTTTAAAAACCATAAAATAAAACCATGTTCTCCTTGGGTGTGATGGCTTTTGGTTGGTTGCTTTGGTGGTCATGGTGTCATGCTCTCAGAAATGTGCTCTGCCAAGACTTCAGGATGGGGTTTCTGTAAAAAGAGCTCCTTTCCTGTCTGGCAAAGAAATGACTTCATGTTCTGCAAGCCAGGAGGTTTTCGAAGCGCCAACTGCAAAGGATGTCACTTAGTACCTAATCCTTCCTCAGAGATTGGTTTGTCCTGGTAATTAAGTGGCCCTTGAGAACAGTTGGGAGGGAAACTGGTAATGAGCAGAGGAAGAAGTTTCACGTCTACTCCCAAACCACACCTGAGTCATCCGAAGTTTACAGGCCCTTTCCTTCTCCAGGACTTAGCTTTCTCATTGCTGTATGATAAAAAGAAGTGATAAACTATCCTGCCTTCCTAGCAGGTGTTGAGAGAAGCCTAGGAGAAAGTACTTTGTAAACTACAAACTATTGGAAACACATGAGGGTGGTGATTAAATAAAAGACAAAACAGAGGTAAAGAGTGAGAAGGGCAGTGTAAAGGGGAGGGGGGCCCTACTGGAAGAGAAAAGGGAGGGAAAGTAGGTTTCTGGAAACTTAAGCCTTAAGGATGACTGATACAAGACATACCAGAGCTTATTGCCAGGAGTCAAGGGGAAGTCCCCCTGCCGGACATGGAGGGTGTCCCCAGATAAGCCTGGGACTCTAAGGTCTGGGATCACTGGCCCTTTGCCATGCCATAGCCTCGTAGGGAGGTGGGAGTCGGTAGGTGTAATGCCATTATTAATAACAAACAGGAAGTCAAGACCTTGCATTGCTTGCAATCTAAGAAACTGCTGTTACCTGTGCTCTTGACTTCAGGGACATATAGTATCTTCAAAGAACTATTTTTGCTTTTTGATAATTTTCCTGTAACTAAGGCCGGAACTTGATGTCTATGGTACTTTGATTTGCCATAACCTGAACTCTAAAGAGCTTCTTTTTATATGAGCTCCAAATCATGGCCATATTTTTTTTTCACTTTTTAGTGAAAATTTATAATACCTAAAAAATTCTTTTGACAAATCTAGAATTGACATTATATTTAAAATAGGTGCATATTGAAAATGATTCTGCTGGGTAGTGGTTGTGTTGATTTTCTTCATGAAGATTTTTTATCAACAGTAAATGCAGCCAACCTCATTTTGGTTTGGCTGGACTGTGGTTGACATACATCTTTGCAGTTGACCCTGGGTCCGCTCCTATAGCCAAACTTCTACTTAGTTAGGACCCAGATACAGCTTCAGGCCAGCGTGGTGGCCAATGGCCCTCAGCAGTGGTTCTCAAAGTGTGTTTTTTGCCTAGAAAGTGCGTATTCTGAAGCCCCACCTAGACCTACAATGTCCGAAGCTCTGTAAGTGGGGTCATATGACCTCGGTGTTAACATGCTTCCATCTGAGTCTGATGCCTGACCCCCAAGTCTGAGAACCATGGCTTTCAAGGCTGTCAGCTGAGGGTAATTTAACCAGTTCCTATAAGCCTTCTCCCAGAAAACTGCTGAAATTATTTCCTACAAGTTTCAGCTTCTTGCCAATTCCTCTTTCCTACCTTCCTTGACAAAATGTGGAAGAGAGAAAAAGTGGTTCAGCAGCATTAAATACTTCAACTATTATACATAAAATCAAAAGAAAAGAATTTTCAAGTTTTGAAAATGAAACATCTACCTGCCAGCAGGTATTTCAAGCAGTAGCTGTTGGTCATGTGAAGCTTGAAGCTACACACAATTGTACTTTTTTTAAGCAGCATTTTGAAGTCACAAACTGCCTTGGGGGGAAAAAAAGAAAGGCAGAGCTTCTAGTTATTAATTCAAGCTTGCACCAGAAATGAAATTTTTAAAGCATAAATTTAAATTCAGGTTTAAGGTATGATTTCCAGCAAATTTTAACACACTAGCCTATGCAGGATAAGTAGGTTATGGCTAAACTAGGGATAGTAGGACCACGATTTTTGCATTCCACCACCTCCTGACCCTGCATGGAGGACAGACATTACTAATTGATCACAACTTTCTTCATCCTTTCAGCATAGTTCCTCAGATACCCACTACCAGGCTACTGGATATAGCATGTGAGATGGAACCTGCCATGGTGTCCACAATATCTAATAAATACCCAGATGGTAAGGGCAAAATGTTTTTCTCTTTTCTTGTAGCTTTTTGTGGTTCCTAGATAACTGCCTACCTATATATCACATATGTATATATATGTGTATATATACACACACATATTTTGTGTATATAATGAGCTTATTTTCATAACATAAGCAATCACATATAAATAAAAATGCCAAATGTCTCAGTTCTTATGTTTTCCTTCTTAAGGCAGATAACTGGTCACACTTAGCAGAAGAGAACCAGAAGATGGAACCAGGGTATTTTATGAAGAACATGTTCTCTCCAGGGAGTGTGGGATGGTCTTTGCAGCATCATCATATGCAGATAACGAATTCTAGGGACAGTATCATAATTCCTAGAAAAGACACCTGGGCATTCCAAACTGCTAGATGGAGTTTGCCATCAGAAACAATGCGTTGTATATTGAGCTGCTCTTTTCCACAGCAACCGAGGTGGCAGCTAGCATGAGGGGTTACACTCATCAGATCTAGATCAGCTCTAAATGGGTTAAAATACTAGCTGTATTATGAAATCAGTTGGCAACACACTCTTCAGCAAGCCATCCTCTTAATGTTGATTTCCTCACCAGTTACAAGAAAATACATATACTCTAACTCACAGGGCTGTTAGGAGGGTTAAAGGAAGCAATGCTTGTGATGTATATAGGGTAGTGTCAGGCAAACGGTGAGTGTTCAAGGGATGTTAGCTACTTTAATTATAATTCCTGGGGACATTTCTATGATTTCCTCTCCTAGAAACCCTTCCTGCTGTGACTCTTACCCAGTATGGAGCCCATTCTCACTCTGAATGACTCCAGGAGAGTCAGATTCACAGGTGACCTTTCTGACAAATCATCCCAAGGAAACCCATCCTCTTCTTCAAAGACAGATGTGCTGGCCTTTTGTTGGCCTCACATGAGTAATCCCATCCCCCATCCATACACATCACACATTCCCTCACTCCACTGTTCTCACTCAAACTGCTCACTGCAATCTTCATTCTCTCTGGAGGACCCATTGCATATTTGTCAATTAAAATACAATTGGCATATCCTCTCCTCGATAACAGCTTCTGGTGACACTGCTGCCTACATATTCATGAACTTTACAGTCATGCTCAGGCTGCAACATACAGTTATACAGGTTGCACACTGCACAACCCAGGAGTGCCGTTCATGTCTTAGAGCCCAATCATACATGGTAGCCCTGGTTTATGCTCTGAGCAAGTCTACTGATCAAACTGACCAGAATTAACCAAAGCACTGGAGTTGACCTGTGAGATGACTCATATTAGTCAGACTCATGATAACAATGAGCTGATATTTTTCAAAGATACCAGGGTGGCCTGCTGCCCTCTCTAAAGAGACTTCAATTACCCACATTATCTGCAGGGAGAAGAGGAAGGCTTCACTTTCCTCACTCCTGTGGGCTGCTTTCAGAGCACCAAGCCACTCATGATCTCACTTTACCTCTCCAGTCTCTCTTCATTCTCCCAAACTCTACCTGGTTCTCCAGATTTTTATCCCCTGCCATGTTTTCCCACCGAAAACCTATTTTATTCACCATTTACAACAAATATTTAATCAAGCACCTTCGTGCTATGCACTAAGCCAAGTACCAGAATAAAAAAACACGTATGTTCCCTTGCTCCCATGGAACTTTGAGCCTTGTGAGGAAAGACGGACATTAAGCAAACAAGTACATGATAAATGATTAATTATTGTCTTCTTGGGTGTTGTCACACCTAGCTCACATTACTGTTTTTTAATCCTTTGCTCAACATCAACAACTTTAGGAAAAACTGTGGCAATTGATGCAATTCTTCAACCTCACAGTTCCTAGATTTTATGCCATTGGCCTTAACTCACATGCACAGCCACCACTCTCCACACCCTGGGTGCCAGGCAGCCTTACTCTCTCTTCAAGGTGTAGAACCTGGTGCCCTCATTTCTCGCCACAACCACTGTGCCACCTCTGCTCATCAACTCCAGGCACCAAGCTCACTAGTCACTCCATTCACCACATTCGTTTGGATACACCCAGTCTGGATAAGGTTAGTTACTTCAGTGCAGCCTTCCTTCTCGCCCTTGATTCCAGCATCAACCATCTCAAAACCTTTCCATGCATCTAAGCAAGCCCCATAACTCGTCTCCATGCCCCCAAGGTCTTACCCACCCTTTCTTGTCATCCTCTTCCATTCCAATCCAAACAGGGTTTATCAGATTCAGTTCCCTAGAACTGCACTCCTATCACCCACCTTGGTAAGAACGTGCTTTCTATGGGATAAAATTCATGCAGAAAACTCTGGATACCTATGCCCCAGCCTAATTCTCCAGGCTCTGGGCTCAAACCTTACCCATAGGAAACCCCTCCCCATCTCTGCCTTGGCTCTCAGGATGTGCCGTACAGTGTCAGCCCACCTGGAGTCTCCACCTCCTCAGTTCCCTCTCCTCTGAGTCCTCCCCTGCCATGTCCAGGGCTACATGTTCTCTGGGCCCTTCTGCTTAGCTGTCAATCACTACCCTCCTCTCACTGAGTGTCACAGTGTGTCTGTGTACTAGACAACAACCCCTGCATAGCAGGACTGTAGTATATTTTCCCAGCATCGATCACAGTCATAGGCACAGAAGCAATGTTTAATGAAGAAAGGACCTTCCTGAACTCTTAACTTAATCCCTCCTGCAACAAACACAGACTTCTCCTCCGGCTCTATATTCAGCAGGCATAGGCTGCTTGTTCTGCAACCTCTTTGAAATAAACTTGCACAGCCTGGAGGGCAAGGGTGTGCTGGTAAGTGTTTAACTACTATCTCTCCAGAAAAGAAAGGAAGAGAAAGAGAGAGAGAGGGAGGGAGGGAGGGAATGAATGATTCATGGGTAGCATTCGCCAATTCTCATGGTATAAATACTCCTGCTATGGCTGATGTCAAGCCACAACATGATGTCACTGAACATGAAGCTGGAAAGAGATATGCACAATCAGTTTTTGCAGACTAGTGCAGGCTGTCCAGTACGTCATTGCTAGAAGGTCATGTTCATTTTCATCCTTAAATCATTTCATTTCCTCTCATCACTGTCTCATTCTCTAAATTTGTTTCATAAAAACTTACTTTTTTGATTGATTTTTAACCTTGAAGGCTCAGGCTAAAGTCATTCTTTGTGACCTTCCTGATACCCCAGCCTCTCCCAGAACAAGGAGCTGAACACGCCTCTGTGTGGGCCCAGCACTTTGCACGTGCCTGCGTTGTGGATAGCGTGAGATAATTAATTGTTTCCGGCCTGCTCATTTCTCACTAAGTCTGTCAGACTTCTGAGGGGGAGAACAGTTTATTCATCTCTAGAATTCCACATCCAGTATGCCAGGAGTATTCAGTAAAATGTTGTTGAGGGAAGGAGAGAAGGGAGAAAGAAGGTAGAAGGAAGTAGAAAAAATAAAGGAAGGATAAATGACTTCTGGTTCTTCTTTTCGTGTTTTGTTACCATTTTGCAACCCAATATTTGTCCCCTGCTCAAAATCTCCCAGGTGGCTAAAAGAAGCACTGCCAGCTACACTGTATAAATCTTATCTTAGAAAATTCCTTACTTTTTAAAAAAAATTGACCTTCACACCAGCTCTTTTAGCACAAAGGGGAAGCAGGGTGTGGGGGAAGTGAGGATGATGAGATAGGAAGGAAAAACTGGAGAAAGATTGGCTCCCCCCAGGAGTGGCTTGTAATAAAATTGCATCAAGTTATGCATAGTAAGTTGACATCCATACAGATTAGCTCTGGGATGTTCTGAATCACGAAGAGATGGGTCTCTGGTAGAGGATGGCTAGCAGAAAGTGGGCAGAGGTCTTTGGACCATGCAGCTGGACATCACAGAAACTTCTAAATGCATCACTCTCCCTTCAGTACCATGGGAGCCACAGAGGGCACTGCACCTTCTCTGAGCAGAATGCACAAGCATGGAACACTGGTAAATGCTACACAAGTGGAGGTGAAGGACAGAGCAGGACTATCAATTGTCCCTTTGCGAGCATCTGACAACTGGTGAGCTCACCTCAAATTGTAACTACGTAGTAGGGTCATAAAGAGAAAAGGCTCTTTACTTCTCCCCTGATGAAGGCAGGAGGGGGCTGGCACATGCTGTCTTGGATGAAATGCAGCCCACAGCACATCACTCTAAGCACGTGACATAAATAACAACATTAAAATCACTAGCACCATTACCGCGAGCCATAACAACAATTAATAACGCAGGCAAACAGAGTGCAGGACTGAAAGCCAGCCTCCCCAGTGCTCCTTCAAGTTTACTGGAGAAATTTGAGCCCTAGGAGCAATCCAATTTATCTGGTATCCAGCCTTCCAAGGCATGGATAAATATGTCAGCATCTAAGAAGGAAGAGAAAATTATCTGCACAGAAGTGAAAAGTCGTGGTTCAGTAACATATTTAATGAAAGTCAATGGTACATGTACATAGACTTGTGTGGATCAGATTCTGGTCACCCAGCTGGAACTTCCGAGGGGTTGGCAGGAGGGGGTGGCAAGACCTGACAGGGAGGGTTCTGGCACCCACCACGTTGGTGCAGAAAGAGGTGTGAGGACAAAGCTCTTCAAGAGGGAGCTCAGAGCATGAAAACGGCAGCCTAATGGGGCAGGCTCTCAAATATGACTTCCGATTTCACAGATGGCTTTTGACCTCAGAATGCATTAAGAGAGGCAGTGAATGGAAGGATGGTGACATTCCCCCTAAAGATAATATATGAAGTGGCTGTCTGTAAGACTTGGACTAAACATATTTTATTGAGTTTAAATATTATTGAAAGAGGCAACCCTATGTATCTCCAAATATTGATATGAATAATGCACCTATAGACCTAGTACCCTGAAAGAAGACTATAGCATATTATTGAAGAGAGCTTAGACAATGGCTAATAAGAACTGAAGAGGAAGAAAAGATAAAGAATTTTGGAGCAGAAAATAAAAGTAGTGAGAGGGACACAAATCAAACACATCTTTTAGGAAGATTCATAAGAGGCATTAAAGATATTTATTTTAATGTAGTAATATTTTGAGATGTTTTATTTCATTCACATTAATAAGACTAGGCCCATTCCCAATTGACTCAACTACCAACCCATTAAAGAAAGATGAAATTCTGGATCAATCTTTAGGCATAATTTCCCAAGACCAGCTCAGGCAGTGAGTTCTACATTTCTATTCCAACACAGGAAGATGGATTCGAACACCAACATTCCTTAAGAGTGAAATTCACCTTGTGTTACCATCTAAACCATAGATCTTTTGTAGAAAATACAGCTATGGATTGACTTTCTTATGGAAATTGTGGCCTCTCTTCTATTTATCATGGTCTGTCTCCAAATACATGGACATAGGAAAAGAAGAACTCAAAGTATGGCAAGAAAACTTGGCCCCAAACCATTGATATATCATTGTCAATGAGTGGGATATTAGATCTAGCTTCTAAAAGTTTATCTTTCTTTCAAAATCTTCTAGACCAAGTACCCTCCATCTCTCTCCTTATCTTCCTCTGATGGTCTGTTTCCAGAGCTATTTTTGAATATTTTAAAACTCTGGCTGACTTCTCTGCAATACCAAACTTGGCCACCAGGATCAAGGTCCCCAGAAGATCCCACGTGATGTTCCCTCTGTGCTCTACGCACACACTGCAGATGGATCAGACTCGTCTTCCAGGAGAAAGAAGGCAGAAGCTCTCTTTCTAATGGGATGACTTTTCATGCTGCAAGAGAACACTTAGAGTGGTGGGAAGAAAATGTTTGGACACTAAGCGAACAGAAATGAGGGAGGGGAGAGCCATACCTGCTCCGATGACCTCTTCGATTTTCACAAAAGATACATCAATCTCCTTGGCAAACTCCCGGACAGCTTCATTGGGGTCCTCATAAGTGAAGGGGTCAATGTAGATCTTCATCCCTGGGGAGCCTTTTTGGAGGAGATAAGCAGGGTTAACATCCCAAAGAGGACACAGTGGTCACTAGAGACCGCTGATGTTCCCAGCGCTAAGGGTATTCCTGTGGGGGGTTCTCCTACACACCAGGCAGCAACCTTCCTCTGCCTCTCCTCCTCCCCTTTCCCTTCCCTCTGGGCCATTCCAGCCTGGTTCTCTGTCCTCTACTTCTCCTCCATATTTTCTTCTCTTTTTGAGCTCTTGATGAAATGTGGAACAGATTACTTATAAATGACAGATCGGGACTGGTTCCCGCACCAGGCACTCACAGAAGGCAAAGAAGCTGATTGATGCCAACCAAATACATTAGCAGAAAAGTGGTGGTAAAATGGTAGGGTAGATATCAATATTTATCAACTTGACAATTTTCCTGAGTTGAGGCCACCGTTAAGGTCATAACTGACAGCTGTGGTGCAGGGCCGCAAGAGGGATGAGGACAGATTTTTTAAAAAGAGAGAGAGAAATTGCTGTTAGAAAAACCTCAAGATGGAAGGACTGAGACAGTATACCAGAAGAGAAAATGTGAAGAGAAAAGCTTAGAAAATACTAATAGAGAAAAGAGCAAAGTCTGCATAGAAAAAAATGAGGTGGAATGAAAGAAAAATGGTAATTGAAGCCTCATACCTTCAGACACACTGAAGTATGAAAAACGAATAAAATGGTGAATGAGAAATACATAAAGGAATATAGACCTTGTCACTGACATATACAGTGGCAAGATAAATAGGTATGCATGGGACAAAGTAGAGAATTGTCATTGCAGAAAAAATAACATTTAAAAAATGGGGGAGAAGGGACCAGAAAAGTAAATGGAACCCAAGAAACAAATGGATTCATTCACAGTGTAATTTTTCAACATGTTTGATGTGCCATTAGGCAAAGTGCAGAACTTGTTTTCATGGTGGTGTGTGGTGGAAAGGCAGGGGCGTCGAGGTGTGGTCTCAGGCCACTGACCATTGTGGGTCATTAAGCAGTCTTAATCTCCCTGAGATTAGCACCTAAATAATGTCTAGGTGACCACCTGCTTCAGAGTTGTCCTAACCTGGAGAGGTGGGTCAAGGTAGCTGTGTTATTTCAGTACTGATTCCCACCGCTTCCCACCGATCAGTCGGGGGCTGCTCGGTCTGCTGTACAGGTGGGTGGGGGAGGCTGCAAAGCCAGAGAAACCACTGAGGCAAAGGGACCAAGATGCCACAGGTAGAAGCCAACCAGTGTACAACTGGCAATAGCAGATGCACTCAAAATGCAAAAGGGACAGCAAGCCTGTGTCAACAAGCGACTTCTCTCAGATTCTGTGCAGCGATGAGAGAGGAAGTAAGAAGCTCAGAAGCTGTGGCCCACAGGTGAGGCCAGAACCCCAAAGCCTTTTGCTAGCCCCGCATAATGTGGCAAGTCCGTATACCTCTCTGAACAGTTTTCTCCTCTGCCAGCGGAGAGGACGACACCTCCCTCTCAGGGTGGTTGTGAGATTAAAGAATTTACTGCTAGTGACATAGCCAGCACAGTGCCTGATGTACGGCAAGGACTGAAAGACTCATTATTATTATCAGTAAATTGTTCCAGGAAGTGTTGGGGAGGTAGGAAGAGGAAGCAAGGGGGGTGGGCAGTGGGGGATGTCAGCCGTTTAGGGTTATATTAGTTACTTTAAAAATAACTACCTTGTTATTTTAGATCAAGGGTTTTTAAACGATGTATGCTAAGCTGTCTTACAGGAACTCTTCCATGGAAACTAATTAAGCAATCTAGAAAGTGCTGTAATGAATGGTTTGCAAGTAAAGATATATATAAGGATGAATGGGAAAGGATTCCGAGTTAATGAGCTTTACAGATATTGGCCCCAGTCACTTCGAGGAAGGAGCTATTCCCAGAAGGGAAAGGGCTCATCTCTTGATGATGCCAGGATTCTTTTTGGCCAGTAATATGCAACTAAGTGCACCGACATGGGAGAGTTTGCACTGTGATGACGGGTGCAGTTTACTCACAAAGAGAGGTCTGCTGCTTTGCTGGCTTGTAGAACTAAGAAGTGTGTGTGTGTGTGTGTGTGTGTGTGTGTGTGTGTGTGTGAGTGTCTGTGTGTGTGCACACATATGTGATGCCGCAGCTGCTGCTCTGGGGCTATGGGCTTTAGTATCACTGAGGCCTTTCACCAGAAGCCAAGGAGGCTGCCTGGGGCCCAGAAGTGGTGATGCAACGTCAATTTATGATGTCTTAATTGCAGCATCTATGCAACAGTAGGAACAGTACTCATTTTCCCCGAAATTGAGGAAAGTATTGCCACACTGGGGAAGGGAAACTGAAAAAGTGAATCATTGGTCTAACAAATGGCTCAAACCCAGTGCTTTTCCTCTAAGTAAAATCTGATTGTATGGACCGAGGAGATGGCCCTGGCTTCTGGCTGGGGCTGGAGTCTGTATTCTAAATCAGGAGAGTTATTTGGCCAAGTGCATGCACATGACAGCTCCCCCTGCATCCACCTCATCTCAGAATGGCACTTCTCAGACTTCTCTACGGCAGTACGGCTAGCCTTTCTCAAGTCCTAGAAGATGATGAGAAAAAAAATGCCTTTAGCTAGGCAGAACAGGTCATTTGTCTTTTGGCTCATTTTGTGTTTCTGCATAAATCCTACATCAGCCCGTTCCTGCTCCCACTTGCCAGTGAGCAGTTTTTAATTATCAGGAAAATGGTATTTAGTGCAATGAATCACCAGACAGTGAACAAGGAATTCGAGTCAGCCACAGAGTCAGGCATAGCCAAACACTGGGAGACAGGGCTCAGAAACTGTTCTTAGATTTGTGAGTGTTGGGGAAACATTATTAGTGGCAGTAATAATATCAGATGTAATATATCCCTAGAATAAAAGGCATTTCACGATAATCTGCACAATGCTTCACATTATTGTTACTGCTAATGTAAATATCATTAACATATTTATAATATCTTACAATTTTAGCTTATTTTTATCATAGGTTACATACTTTTGGCACAAAAGTGGTATGTATGGATCTAAACTTCTGATTGCTAGTGCCTCGAGAGAGAAAAACATCTTTAATTTTAAGATACTCAAGTGTACCATTTCTATTAAAGATCTAATTTTCAGACATATTTGTTTTTTGACTTTGAAACCCACTTACACTGTGGCTGGGATTGCCTAGGCCTTAAAGAACCATAGTCCCAGAATTGCCAAATCTTAAACATGAACCAAGCCTATAAATATATTAGGTTTGGCAAGAAATGATTTAGTCACTGTCCAGAGCCTTCTTGCATGGCATAGAGCAGTTCTTGGAGCAGAAGAAACTCCTGGCCATTGCCAGAGACTTGCATTAATATATCAGAGTGCTCTGAAAAGCAAAGAGGCTAGGACAACTCTGGGGATGGCAGCAGACATGTGGGGGTGTATCTGGAAAGTCAACAATCTGCATTTATAAGTGCCAAGGTCTCAGGGAGAAGCTGAAGGGGGCTGGGAAAGGGCCCATTCTAAACAGTAGGTGATATTTGGGGATTAAAAGCTGAAGGGAGTGGAGTGAATGCTCCTATCCAGGCCTCCCGGGCATCCAGAAAGTATAAAATCAGTAAAGTGGGCCGGTGGAGACCATGACTGTTCACACAGTTCCAGGGGTGCCAGGAAGAACCCAGTGCCTGCCTCCCAGCTGGTAGAGGATTCCTAGAATTCCAGAGTATGGTTTCAAAAATGCAGTATGTTAGGCTGCACTTGGTCATTAATATCTGTGTGTCCCTGCAGGTTTGGACAGAGCTATGGGGAAGTAAGTAGAGTGAGCCCCCTCGTTCCTCATTCTGGTTCCAAGGCAGACTTTGTCATCTTTGTGACTCACCTAAATGCGGTCCAGATATCTAAGCACAAGACGATTTTATGAGTTTAGGGATCTGTATATAAAGTCCAGTCATCTCTGGAAGGGACTTTATCCAGTCCTCTGCCTCAGAACATTGATCACCCCTCCCTTTTCTCAACACTGACCAGGCCCCCAACCAGCACTGTGATAGGGGTTGTGGGGGTTACAGGGAAAACAAAGCTCATGAGGTTCTTCAGAACAGTGCTGGATAGTCCTGAATCAGGAGCCCACACGTGGAAATGAGTAGCAAGTGCTGCAGAGACCAGGGAAGGCAGAAGGCTATGAATGCCGGTCTCCAAGGTCAGAATCCAAAAAACACCGGGACTTGAGTTGGGCTTGGAAGGCCAAGTGCACATGGTGCTGCATTGGAAAAAGAGGAGCTTGAAGTGAGGCACAGCTCAGGGAGAGGCCTGGTACTGCATGACTGGGAGAGTGAGACCTGCTTGCATGTGGAGGGAAGGGGAGTCAGAGGCGGAGTAGCATTGACGCACTAGCCCGGGAGAGCCTTGATTACCAAAGGAAGGCATTAGGACTGATGCCACGGGACATACGGAGCTGACAACTGTTCCATCAGCAGGGGAAGAATGTACTGAGAGCAGGGCATTGGGAGCTCATGTTGCTGGCAGGCTGCAGCATTTGCATGTATTGTTGTGGGGAAGGGGATGGAGGCTGGAAAAATGACTATGAGGTTGCAGCAGTAATGAAGGCACAAGGTAACAGAATTTTCAAACTGCAATGGGAACAGCAGAAGAGGTCTGAGAAATTCCAAAGGAAGAATTTACAGAAGTTGGTGAGCAACTAGACCTGAGGAATTTGGGAGGGACAAGAAAAATCCAAATCAATGTGAAGACTTCTAGTCAGGGTGAGTTGTCATATGTGGTTTTAGACTTTGAATGTACAAATGAATTATGCAAGTGCATAGAAGTTGGTCAGAAAACTCAGACTGCAAACAGAGCTGGAAGAGTGTACCTATAGTTGTGGGTTTGGGAGGCACATGGTGTGGAAGGGCTGAAGACTGGGCTGCTTCTTGGAGTAAACGCACCAGTAAAGGCTGATGAGCTTGAGAAATGTTCTCTTCCACCTACTTCTGAGGGCCCAGACCAGGACAATGAGTGGTTATCTTTTTCTATAGAAAGTAGAGATCATGGTACCCAGCCTGGGCTTGAGGAAGAAGCCAAGAGGGGAGGGGACCCTCAGGGCAGGCACCAAGGCTGCATGGAAAAGTGGTGGATCAGAGGAGGACCACTTTCTGTTTGGGAGATTCACCATGTTTTCAGGACTTTCGCCTAAAAACACAGTTATTGCTGAATGTCTATCTTTTAAAGAAACAAAGTGGACCACAGCTGCTTCCTCTTGAGGAAGGTACTTGGGGGAAAGAGTTTGATATCTCCCTGCTTTGCGGGTATCAATGACCAGGAGAGTAGGTCCTTCCCAGTAAGGCCCCCGGGTTTGGGGCCATTGAAGTGCTGCTGGAAAGCCCAGGGCAACGGCTAATGATCTTAGGACCAAAAGAGTTAACACAGTTTCTTGAGGTTCTGGCTTAAAGCCAGCAGCAGACACACGGTGAATCTAGCTCGTTAACTTTATTTGACATTTAATAAGCACCCATTGTAAACTCAGCCACCTTTTGTACCAAGGAGCCTTTTCTTCTCTCCTCATAAGTCCTCATTCACTCTGCTCGGCTTCTAATGCTTCTGTTACCCTCCAGAAGAGGGCGCCAACATTGCCGTGTTCTGTCTCCTGGCCCTAAGGGCACAGTTGACCTGCAGCTGGTGCCCAAGGTGATTTCCTGTGGGCTGGATGCTGTGTCCTCTGCAGTTCTGAAACACGGGCACCACCCAGAATCAAGAAGCTGCGTGTGGAATCTTGGAGCCAGACATGTTTCTGGGTGTAATTTGGTCAATCTCCCACCCAAACTAGGAATCCACTCTACAACATCCTTTACTGATAGCCCTGCTTGAAAAGGGAGAGACAGCTGACCTCCCCACAAGCAGTCTGGCTCTTTGCTGGACAGCTCCGGATAAGGGGTTAGCCTTGCAGCAACATCTCCTTTCCTTTTGTCATGATGCTTGCCGATGACTCCCAGGTTCCTGCCTGGGTGTCTCCCAGCCCCAAATACTGGTCTTTCCAAGTCTCTTTGGTAACAGACCAGGACTTGCCACTCCTCCACAGGCAGGCTGCTCGCCCCTAGACAGCCACTTTTCAGACAATGTCCTTCTTGAAATGGAGTCCCCAGAACTGACAGCACCACTTTAGATGCATTCTTCCTGCACAGAGGATGCTATGGCTGTGTGTCACCTCTTCTGATCTGAACTTTAATCAGTCCACACAGTCAAACAGACACAAGTTTAAAAACATTTCTTTCTTTCTCTCTTTTTTTTTTTTTCACAAATCACTAATTCTACAACTCTGAATAAGTTCCTTGTCCTCTCTAGGCTTTCTTTCCTCATATGTGAAATGTACCCCATGGGGCTGTTAGGTGGATTAAATTAGTTAATATATAAAGTGTTTTACACAGTAAGTGTTCAAAATTGGTGGTTATTAGCAATACTATTCTGCATCAATAACAGTGCTCAACTTTTTTTTTTATCAGCTATGCATCACTGACATTAAGAATGTGGTCAACTAAAGACTAAAATTTTTTTCACACAAATAAATAGCAAATCAGGTCTCCTCCTATTTGTACTGCTTTATTTTTGTTTTAACCTAAACACCAGATTCCAGATTTATCCTGCTAACATTTTGTCTTGCAGATTTCAAATTAGCATTCAAAGCTGTTGGATGGTTCTGAATTTTGATTTATCTTCTATAGTGTTAGTTATGCTCCTCAACTGTTACCCACAAACTCAATAAGCTTCCCTATGCTTGCACCTGACTCATGAATTTAAAACACAATCCAACAACCAGGAGATTGAACAGGACACAGACTGCAATAACACTAGGGACTTCCTTTTTGGCTGACAGTGTCACTAACCTACTTTCTTTTGGTATGAAGACAAGCTCTGTATCCACTTAATAAATGCTTTCCCTTAAAAGGCCATAAAATATTTTCACCAAAATAAAAATTCACTACATCTGCAATTCCTCTTGAATTTAGTAAATGTATAACCCTAGTAAGTGAGATGAGGTTCCTATAATTTTTTCTTAATGAACCAGTGTTGGTTCCCTGTGATCACTGAATTCAGGTTTAAATGCCCAGAACCCATTGACTTCATAGTCTCTTCAAGTGTTAGGCAGGGATCAAGTTCACAGTCCTGTTCTGTAATCTCTGTGCTCTGCCTTCTAGTCCTCTGTGAAAATTAGGATGTTTGCCAATCTAAAATCTTTGGGCGCATACCCCATTTATTTGGGATTTTCTCAAAGCTTAATGAGAGTAGTGCTGTGGTTTTATCTGCAGTTGCCTACACAGGGAGGTGATTCTGTCAGGGCTGCTTTCTGAAAGTCCTTGACTCCTTACTCTTTAACAAGTTCTCATCTTCCTCTCTCCCCACCCCACACACTCCACCCAACTCAGAAACCAGGGAGGTGTCAACCACTATAAAGTATGTAGTGACCTAAGCCCTGTAAAACCTGACTATTAGCATTTCCCAAATGCAGAATCAACTGGAACTTTTCTAAAGATAGATTCCCTTTGCCCACTTAGATCATCTAGGTGGCCACCTGTCCCACATGGATTGTCTTGTCCAGGCAATTTTTAATCAACCAGCACCTTCTGAGAACTGGACCACAAAATCCACAAGAACCCACTGTCTCTCTG
The DNA here is from genome assembly GCA_963574885.1 of Lepilemur ruficaudatus. NCBI lineage: Eukaryota > Metazoa > Chordata > Mammalia > Primates > Lepilemuridae > Lepilemur > Lepilemur ruficaudatus. The sequence continues at coordinate 66,716 of CAUYRT010078406.1, forward strand.
CCTCATCCTGGACTTGGGAAGCCCACCCCTGAACACACATGAAGAGCTCCCAGGCCCTTCATCCAGGAATCCAGCAGCACACCTGGGACACCTTCTCTTCCCAGCCTGCCTTCCAGCCAGTCTGTTTTCACCCAAATCCACACTCTCTTTACATTCCACCATGTTCCAGGTTCTTAGAACGGATATCAACCAGTGCCCAGGAGACCACATTATGTTCTCAAATTTACCAGATCTGCCACATCTTAACTGGCTGGAAAGGCATTCTGTTTGCAAACATTTCTGTTATGTCTCCTTCAGACTTCGCATCAGTTTTGGGGGAGTTGTCTGGAGACAGGGACTGCCAGCATCCCTGAAGAGCCCTGTGCCCTGCCTGCAGGGAAGAGAGGTGGAGGCTCTCTCAGGAGTTGGTGGGCAAGCTAGGGAGCTGCTGCAGGCTGTCACTCCCGGGGCAGGAAGCCCTCAGAGGCCCAGGTTGCTGTCCACATCTCACAGAGGGACATCCATGTGGATGGTCCTGGTATAGTTACATGCACACATTCAGATCAGACATTATCAATCTTTCTGCCTACTGCAGAGGGACCCAGAGGGGAGACCCACAAACCACCAACTGAGACATCTGGGATAAGTCCTGGAGTGAACTTCATGATCAGGCTGTGGAAAGAGCATGGACTTGGCAGCCAGACTTAGAGGGTGTGCAGCCCACCTCTGCTACCTATGCCAGTGTGACCTGGGTGAATCACTTAACCTTCCTAAGCTAGTGCCTGTCTCCTACAGTGGTTGTAAAGGTTGCATGAGTTTAAACAAGCTTCCAGAGTAAAGTTCCCAATGCAAAGCACAGAGTAAGCTTCCCTAACCCATCACTCCTGCCCCTCTCCCCTCTTTGGCCAGGCTCTCCCCCTCTCATATCAGAGCCTGCAGTTTCCTCTTTTGTTATGCATGCTGAGTCTCCCCCAGCGCAACAGTCCTTTGACCATGATTCTCCAACAGTAATAGCTTTAGTCAGGGAGATGGATTTTCACAGGAGAAAATGCACAAATGCAATTCAAGGCATGAGACTGGAAGTTGAGAGGACCTAGGTGTAAAGAGGAGCCAGCTGTCAGGGATTGGATAAAAAGAGAATAGTTATGAATAGAGGGAAAGGGCAATTATAAAAGGTGAACTGAATTAAAAGGAGGACAGACTTCTAAGGCAGCCAAGGGAGTGAACTCAGGTGCACAAAGAACTTTGCATCCATCCAAGTCCCCAGGAAAATGACTACGTAGTTTGTCAACACCGTGCCTTCAGCTGTCCTTTCTGGTTGCAGCCAGGCCACTATCACTACAGACTGTGGATTGGTATTTCTATGGACTCTGGAAACCAGGAAAGCCTCCCTCTGTTGGTCTGAGAGGTGAAAGTCCTCCAAAAGGTGGCTGTGGACATTTTGGAAGCATACCTTTGTGCACATGGACACCACGTGGTAGCCTGGCAGAGCCACAGCTCAAGAGCAGAATAGCTAAATTGAAGCAACCAAAAGAGCATCAAGTTATACCCCACTTGATGCTTGGACACCCTCTGTACTGTACCCAAGGCACAGAGCCAAGGCTTAGCTTGCATGTCTCTAGAAAGGGGGCTCCCACCTAAGGCACCCTAAGGTATCTTTAGATTTCAAAATGGGATTCCTCCTGTTGAACCCAATTTTGTGTCCCTGTGGCCCTGACTCTGCTTTAAGACTGGCATAACCATCCTCAAATGTTTCATCCACAGGGTTCACAGGATCCCAGATCTGATGTGGACCTCACAGTGGCTCATCATAACAAGGAGTCAGCCCAGAGCAATGACAGAACAGGGGGAAATGTCAGAACCCTGAGGCAGAGGCAGGAAGCAGGGAGATGAAGAAAGCCCTAGAGGTAATTCTGAGGCACCCCAGGGGAGGTGCCATCACTTGAGAATCACAGGTACAACCAAAGAATCTGTTTTTCAGCTGGGGAAGCCAAGGCTCTGCCTGGAAGTGCTAATGCACAGGTTAACATAAGTAAAAGCATCTGTAGATTATGCCTTGAGGTAGAGTCAGGCCACAGGAAAGGAGAGAGAACACAGTAGGTTGATCCTATGCAACCAGTGACAATGGAGGCGCAGGGCAGTCTGGAGGGGGAAAGAAAGAGGGATAAATAGGGCTGTGAATTTAGCAGGAGCTGTGCCTGTGACCTTAGGTAGAGCCCCCATTTGGGCTGGGGATTGTGGAGGCTGCTGGTGGTGGGGGCTGCCTTGGACCACCATGGAGAGCAACCATGCCCTGAGCCAGTGGCCGGTCCACAGCTCCTCCCAGCAATGATGCCCTGTGCAGCAGCCCAGCACCAGGGGCTTGGTCCCCTACCAACCCTTGGCAGGGTGTTGACCTTGGATTGAAAGCCATATCTACAGTATGCCCTTTGTGCAGCCCAAGTCAGCACCGGCCATGGGGGAACATAAGCTGCTCCATGGCACAGCTGCTGCTGTGAACCTCCTAACATCACTTTCCCAGCTCAGGGAACCTGGGAGAAGGAGCAGTCTGGTCCATGGGAACTTTTGCCTTAGAGTCCATGTTTGCCTCCAGAAGGTCCCCCCAGTGAGGGCATGCTTAGTGTAAGGATCTGAGCATGCCACTTTCTGGAGGCAGGAAGGAGGCCCAGCCGACCTAATAGGACCTTTTGCAGATCTTGCAATGTTGTAATTATAAAGATGAAAGATTCTGACATAGAACTTTTTGTTGCACATTGGTAAAGAGAAATTTTAGTTATAAAAATGTTTTATATACTTATGTTTTTAAAAAGAGAGGTGTAGGATAATGAGTGAGAAAAACTTTTAAAGATACTGCTTAAAGGAAAACACTTGGGAGATATCCCAGCACTTTGGCCTCTTGGGCTCTGCTATCTTTTTAATTCCCTACATTCATGTTCTATGGCTTATCTGTGAATTTGGTTAACACATTCCCCAGCCGCTCAGTTGGATAAGATAAGGCAGAAGATGTTAATAGAGAACCCTCCATCTTTTCCCACTGAGTCTGATTTCAGAATTCATTGACTTGCTAAACTCAATTTTTTCTGTGCATTCGGTGTCCTATGCAGGCTTATCAATGCAGAAGATAATCTACCCACCAGGCATCCAATGAGTGCCCACAATAGGCCAGGCAGCCTGTGGTCCCCAGGGGCCTGCAGAGAGAGGCCGCCTCAGGTACTGAGGGCTAGTAGGGCACTTGCCATTGGGACCAGCTGGTCTGGCTACAAAGAGAGCTCTGAGCACTGGCCCACTTGATTCAGTGGCCCACCGGGGGTCTGGCAGTAGTGTCTGCTTTCTACTTACCTCGGCCCGTGCTGTAATGCTGGAGCTTGTCACTGTATACAGCCTCTTTGCTATAAGCCCGTTTCCTGCGGATGCAGAGAAGAGGGGCTTTCTTAGTCATGGTGCATGCACTTCCACCCTCTGCTCCACCAACCTCCACCCAGGCCTCATGTCCAGACGGAGGCTCACCGGGGCATTTCCTGGGATTGGGGACAGGGCAGCCCTCACTCTAAGATTTCACTCCTGCTGTTGCCAGCATTCTGGTTGACCACCACTCACTCCTGTGGGCAGATGGATCTGCTTCCTAGTCAAGGTCTTATAGCAGCTCGGCAGGGCGGTGGGCCCCCAGTCAGAGGGCAGCAGTGAGAAGGATGCAGAATCACTTGGGAGGGAGCCAACTAACAGGCTTTGCACGACAGAATCTGGGCTAACCACCAAAGCAGCAGCGTTAAAAATTCACAAAGCCTTCAGGGCCAGTCTTTGTGCGAAACTGAGAGTTCCTCTTTTCCTCCCCGCCTCCTCTCCTGCTCCCCTGTCTTTTGCTGGCTGCAGAGGGCCTGGGTTCTCTAACTGGAGAATGGGCTGCACTCAGGCTGTGATGCTCCAGTGGGTCAAATGCAATTTTGCAACTGTCACTCTGAAAAGCCTTTGTGTGTGAGGGGGGCTAAAAGTCTTGGCTAAAATGAGGTTTGAGGATGAATGCTATTTACTTATAGCTTTGCCCAGCTCTCATGCACATTTTATCCCAGGCACAGAGAAAATAAATAATCTGGAGAATTTCAGGCTGCCTATGGATTGAGGTGGAGTGATGATTGTTTCTGTGAATGGCCAGGCCCTTTCTGGTCCACATGGGCTGGGAAGGGGCACATGGAGAGGGGTTTCCTGGGTCAGAAGAGAGCTGGCAGGAGGGGAGGACATACCTGCTACAGACAATGGAGATGGCCACCAACGACACGACGAACACGACCCCCGCCGCTGCTGAGCCAGCAATCAGGGGAAGCTGCTCCCTCAGCTCTGACTTGTAATCATCTAGGTGAGAAAAAGGCATTAGAATGCTACCCACGTGCCCTTTGTATATAGCTGGTACTCAGTGCATGATACGAAAGACATGATACATGTATATACATGTGTATGTGTGTGTATGTATATGCGTACAGCTTCTATGTATCAAAGCTGTGCACCCGCCTACAACAAACAGTAATATTTAAGTTGCAAATAAACAACAACAACCCGAAACAGAGGACAATGACAATAAAAATGAAACAGCAGTGACAGAGAGAGAATCTGGGAACTAAGGGCTGATGACATTTGTCTTGGAGCAGAGATGACTCCAAGCTACATCCCCTCACTTAGAAGCTCTCTGAAAGGACAGTCAGCCATGCCAAAGATGATCCAATGGAGGGGAATTATCCAAATGAAAGCCACTGAAATATCTTCCAACGTATGAAGTCGTTGAAATGCAGCGTAGCTGACAGATTCACAGAGCAGATATTCAAAGAGCATCCACAGTCAGCCAGTACCACACTGCACCAGGTGCTGAGGAAGATGAAGAAATGCCTGAGAAAAGTCCAGCACTCTAACCTCCCACTCAGGAAGAAAAGGATCAAGACTTCCACCAACTGTTAAAACCGTGGTGTACTGTACATGTTAAACATGACCATTTCTGGATCAGACCTTCTGTGTGAAGAGCAGGGTATCTGCATGTTTAACAAATACTCTGGGTGACATTTATGCTACTCCATGTTTGAGAACCATCCTTCAACTATGTGGGTGGAGAAAGGGACTTCTAGGGACATGGGTGTTGGTGCTGGAAGCCTCCCACTCTATAGAAATCCATTTTAAAGACGGGAGGTAGAGTTTCAGTTGCTCTCAGCTGAGAGCTTTTTGTAACATGTGTGTTTAAGAAAATAAATTTAGCACACCTATAACTTTGACTCAAGCAGTACAAAAGCAATCCATGTAACCAAAACATTTGTACCCCCATAATATTCTGAAATATAAATAAATAAATAAATTTGTCAAAAAAAAAATCATGGCACCACAGTGAAGCGTCCTCAACAATGGCCAAACTTCATAAAGCAATATGAAACGTGAATGTATTTTTAAAAAACTGGGCAGCTAAGTCACAGGTTAGCACACTGTAGCTAAGAGCAGCCCAGGACATTAATGGGTCTGTCCCATGTGGAGGTCACCAGCCCAAAGTATGGCCATTGACCTTGGGCAGGATTTCACAGGGTCCCCCCAACCCCAGTGACCCTGGCATTGACCCACCTTCAGACTACCTTTGTTCTTCAGACAGACCTGCAGCCTCAGTGAACGTAATCACTACCGAGGGGTGAACTTCAGTCATCAAGATAAATACTCCCAAATTTGGCCACTTACCATAACTCTCTTACATCCAGCCCCTCTTGCGTTTGCAAAACTTAACTGCCACATGTAAAAGGAATAGCCTTCTTGGGAGAAATCTGTTACTTCTTGATTTGTCTAGCAGAATTGCCAAGAGACCAGTGCTCAGAGCATTTTGAGTTTTGGGCTTTTAATCCTGTGTACCTGCTGTTGCCAAAGTGCCTATAAATCTAGATGGTAAGTGAGGTGCAGAGAGGGGGACAGAGTCCTTAAGGAAAAAGAAGACAGTCTGTATCCTCTTCATACTAGCAACATTATTAATCTGAATGGACTGGCTCACCTTTCTACCCCATCTCACCATCCTCAAAATACAAGAGAAATCTCACCTAAAATAAGCTCAAAACAGGTTGCAAACTCCAATCCTTCAGGGACCAGACAGTTCACCCTAAAGCACCCAGGTTTGGATCTTTGGGAGACGGTGGGCACCACAGTAAGGGCAGATGCCTCTCAGCTCTAAGGCAGGGTCCTCACTCCAGAGTGCCCACCAGCCCACATTGGCTTCTCTTACAATTTTTCACAAGAAAATGAATATTCTGATTTGTAAAAGAAACCATACGATTTTTGAATGTTTCTAATTAGTTTCAAAATTGTTTAAAAATGCAATGTGAGTCAATATAAAACCCAAGCCCTATTGAACACCCAGTCTAAGAGCATTGGCCTAAAATAAAATGCTATGTGAAGGGCAGACTGTTTTCTATGTAATGTAACTAATTAAAGAAAAATGAAAAGCTTTCAATTTGGGAAGTTAGGAATAGACTGACATTTGGAAAACTATCAGGAAACAGTTCAAAAGTGAATAATAAATACAGACAGACAGGTAGGTAGATACATGAACTATGTCAATGGCTAGCCAAGGGAGAGAGCGGTGGACGCAGTCAGAGAGATACACCCACACACAATGCTAAAGCGACAGGGAAGTCAGATTTTCAGAACTATTGAAGGGAGTGTCTCAGAGGACTGATGGAGATAGTTACAATAGAGAACTAATGAAGCCCAAAGGTAGAAGTATTTTTTTATGACAGATGTCCTGGCCTTGAGGACAGCTTGGCTATTCTGCCTGGAGACACCTGAGCAGGACCTCCTGGGGGTCCCATGTGAAGTCGCTTCAAATATTCTGAGATCGTGGGTGCATGAGACTGCCACACCCCAAAGTTTGTCTCTCTGTTTCCCTCCCAGAGACTCAGGCCCACACAACTGGGCTGTGAGCTCAGCTTCCAGACCTCAAGCATAAACGAGTTGAGTGCGAGCAAGGGTGAAACAGCATGGCCATCTGAACCTGGACACAGAGGCAGGCGGGGAAACCAACCCCGTGAGACAAGTGTGGGTCTCATTGCTGTGCAAATGCAGGACCGCACGTGGTGAGAGACCCTTCGAAAGCAAATCCAATCAGACGTTGGGAGAGAAATGGGCCAGACTTCAGGGAGATGTCCTGCCTGGTGAATCCAGCAAGTTTCCATGGCTCTACCGGGAGGCAAACCCTTCTGAGAGAATTCCACTGGAATTCAGCTGGAGGCTGGCATTTTGGCTGTGAGTGCAGCATCTTCAGAACTGCTCCCCGCCCCCCACCCCAAGGCCTTCCCTGTGCTCCTGTCCCTGCCCCCCTTACCGTCTGTCAGAGTTTGGAAGCACATCTTGCCACTGAACTTGCCGTAGCCCGCCACGGTGCGGGCGCGCACCTGCACCACATACACCATGCCGGGCCGCAGCCCGTCAATCCGCGCCGTGTTGGTCTGGCTCCTGGCCATGGAGGAGTTGAACTCATTGTGTTCCTAAAAAGGAGCAAGAGAAAAGAGTCACCAGCCCGCTCCTGAGGGCTGCACCCCAGCCGCGCCACCCTGTGGTACTCAGGCCCCATCAGGTCTTGGTCCTACAGTTTACTGGAAGTTGTCACCAGCCCTGGGCCATCCCTCTGAAAGGGGACAAGAAGCCTGGACCACAGGGATACAGGGTCTGCTCTGGACTATGAGGTGGCTGCTTCCTCAGAGGACTGAGGAAATGGATGAGCTCCCAGGGCCTGGCAAGGGAGCTTATATCACTTTCTAGCCCTTCACCCCTAGGGTTCAGAGGTGGAATAACACAGCACGTCCACCTTTGCAAAATCCTTTCAAGTCTTTGATCTCAGCAGAAGCAAACAGGGCATTGTCCATCCACTCCCTGCTTCCTCTCTTTGTCTTGCCTCTGCTGAGCTGTCCATCGGGTTTTCCCTCCCCACTCAAGTTCTCCTTGGTCACTTCTCACAATGGCTGTTCTAGATCACTCCTTAAGTTCCATCAAGTGCTTAGGCAAAGGCTTTGTGTCCACTCTGCTGAAGAGGTTGAGGCCATTCTGGACTACCTCCCACACCTGCTTCTGCCTTCACCTTGGCCTATGTCTGGGTGCCCATCTGGGTGCCCATCCCCCAACTCCTCCCCACCAGCCCCAGGGAGGGCATGCCCCCTCTCCCTAGAGAGCAGGCCCTGTGTCCTCATGCCCCACCTTGTGGGGTCAGCCCACTCCAGTCTGTCACTCTATGCAGCACTTTGAGTGGTGACCTCTACAGCCCCTGCCATCTGCACATGTGAGTCCTCTGGTGTAAGTATGTTCGTGTGGGTCTTTCATCCTGACTTCTGCCTATCGTGAGCTCCCTTAAAGGGTGGCTTCCTCTTTGTGCTGTTGATCTTATTAAACATGTGACCTGTGCCTGGACATTTGCAATCTCCCATCTTTCCTGATGCTCCCATCCACATCACCTCTACCCAGTGCCACAATTCTTTTCTAAAAAGGTCCCTAAAGCTATCATCATATAAAGGAAAACTCCTAAATCTAGGTTCACAGGCCCTTTCAATGAAGTCAGTTCCAATCTCTCACATCCTCCTAAATCCAGAGATGACACACTGGCCACCAGGCCTTTGCTGAGGCTGTTTTCCCAGGCTATAATGCCTCTCCAGGGCTCCTCTGCTCCCTCCAGGCTGCTTTAGCCTCTGTCCCCAAAGGCCTCCTCTCTAGGAAGGCCTCCCTCACTGCTCTGGCCCACCGACTCTCTTCACTGCTGCCCTTCCAGCTTACACCTCAGTGTTAGCATACACACCAGCCTGCTCTGTAATCGTTTCCCTGAGAGCCTATCTTTTTTTTGCAAAGGTTCTGGGTATCTCCAAGCATACAGGAACAAAAGCTTAGAACCTGGGCCTGCCTTTGTCTGCATCATGAATCTTAGGGCAAAACATGAACCTCAGTAAATATTAAGAGCTTGGGTCACTGAGAGGGAGCCCCCCAGGACCCCTGTGCATATCTGGGGTACTGTGATGAGTTTTAGGCACAATGGTTCTAGAGTCATGGAGACAAGTGAGGGGAAAGCTGCATGACAAGAAGTTTGCAAACCACATCCGTAGTCAAAAGACAGAAGAAATAGGGAGTTGAGTTAGGACAAGTGACTATGGTACAATAATATGAAATTCTCTTAAAATATGTGAAAGTCTACTTTGCAAAGGCAAAAATGACCTTATGTGTATCCATTCACTCATTCATTCATTGGGCCAGGCAGTTACATTTATGGCACACTACCGTGTCTGGTCGCTACGCATGGGCTGTGGGTACAAAGGCATGGTCCTTCTCCTCTGGGAACAGAACTTCTTGTGGGGTGGACTGGAAATTTTAAGATGACTGTAGTGTTGGCTGAGTGACTTGGCAGAGAGCAGCTTGGGGGATTGTGGGGCCACAGCCCAGACTTGGAAGGAAATCCAAAGAGGCTCAGGGAAAGGGTGACAGGAGCTGAGTATGAAAGATGAAAGAAACTAGCCACACAGATGAATGCAGAGAGTGAGAACAGAATTAAACATGCAAAAGCAAGGCCCAGAGGGGTTTGGAGCCTGAAAGTCATGGGCATATCTATAGTGCGGGTGGCATAGGGATGGAAATGAATGATTTGGAAGCAGTTGCAAGGGAACACAGATTTGAGACCAGCTTTCCCTAATGGATGGGATGTCCACTGGCTCCCAGGAGAGACTGCCTGGGAAGGAACTGCCTAACCACCACTTGATCTCCTCCAACAGAACGGGATCCTCCCCACTCACAATAAGGGATTCAGCAGAAAGCAGGCTGTCCACTAGAGAAGGGATGTCATCTAGAACTTTGGTCATTACTATTTAGACACACCAAAGATCTGAGATCTGAACCTATGAAAATCACCTTGTCACCTTGCAAATAGGATCAAGTCCCTTTGCTACACAAATCCAGACAGCTGGCTGACTTCTCTGGTTTTACTGGAATCTGATGGAATCATGCTGTGCTTGAAATATGTGAAGCAATGACTGGGTAGCTGTTACTGAAAAAAAAGTGTTTTGATATATTGGTATTTAGATTGTGAGGACTAAACATTACTCCATAATCACTTTATAGTCCACACATTCTTGAAGACATTCAGTGATTAAAATGAGTATCAGTTCTTGCTCCTCACAAAATCATAAATCAATTCCAGACAAGTGTGTGAGAGCCATAAGCAAGGTTGCTTATGACTGATTTTATAAGTGTGTGGGAGATAGAGGATGGAGGATGCAGCTGTCGAGGGCAGAGACCATGTCTCCCTTATTTCTCCATTCCCACCCCGACATGCAGCCCAGCACTTGCACTGCCTGGGCGCTCAGCAACTCAGTGCTAAATGAATGAATAAACAGCATGCTTCAGTCCAGTTATTTGAACCAATAGATTGAGCACAAGATATTGCCAAGATCTGAAAGAGTTGCTATGAGAAAATGATCCTAAAATTTGAAAGGTAGAAATTCCCAAGGCCTAAACCAGCTCCTGCTAGCCTAGACAGTTATTATGAAGAGCAAGTAACCACCTAAACACTTAATCATTAAGACAGCTGAGAGCAGATGTAGATGCTCCTTCCAGGGTTTGCCCACAAGTGCTGACACCAGGAGTGAAAAGTGCTACACGACAGTAAACAAGAGAGAATGATGAATGGAAACGTATTAAAATGGGGAAGGAGATGGACATGGGAGAGGCTCTGGGAGTGTCATCAGCTCGATGGCACCTGAGCTCTCTATTAATGAGCTAGTGGAGGAAGCAAAAGCCTTATTGATTCTATTCACAGAGAAATTGAAAGTTGTCCCAAGCACAAACCAAGGATCACGTGGAGCAGGAGACCCAAGGAGGCCTTCAGGGGTTGCAAAACTATACCCCTAGGGCCAGGGACTGACCTGGAACCCAGCCACTCCCATCTATTTACATATTGCCTATGGTTGCTTTCCTGCTACAAAGGCAGAGTTGAGTATAGTAGCAGGGATGAGACTACGTGGACCACAAACCTAAATTATTTGCTATCTGGTCCTTTATAGAAAAAAAGACTGACTCCTGGTTTAGATGAAGGGGCTGGGATATCCCTGGGAGAGAGGAGGCGGCACAGGATGGAGGAATGGTGGGGTTTGCTTCTTCTGTCTGAATCCATGTTATCTGCTGGGCTGAATTCCATTTGTGTTAACATCTTCTAAAGACTAAGATTCCACGACCTAGTGAATCAGGTAGGCAGATCATTTTGTTTTCAAATGTTTGGATTTAATATGAAGATAACAATCTTTTATTTCAGAGGCCACACTAATTTTGAGATTCTTAGCATCAGTGGTGATTGCATTCACTCTTGGATTGAGCTCAGAGGTTTCCAACACTGAAATATAATACAAATGTCTATAACTCGGGTTTTATGACTTCCTAGCTGTGACGTTGTGGTCATGGGTAAGTCCTTTAACCTTTCTATGACTTAGTTCTATCATCTATGAATTGGCTATATCTGTTTTCAAGTATGTTTCTTTTGTTCTTCTAAGGATCAGGGCTAATATATCTGTGTATATCTGGCACATAATATGCACTTCATATATGATGAGTTATTATTATCTCTTCAAAATGCCCTCGTGGGCTAATATCTTTTTCTTTAGTCATATGAGAAATGGTCAAGGCAACATAAAGGATTTTATTATAGTTAAGCCCATTACAAGTGAAGGAGAGTTCTACAGTAATACACCAAATGGTAGCCAATGCTTTGGCAAAGAACTTTCTGTGTTCCCATGGAAAGCATTCTATTCTATCCTCTGGAGTGGGGACAATAATATGCTTCACTGAGGTGTGGAAGCTGCCTCAGGCAGTGGGCTGCTGTGTACGTGTGTCTGTTAATTATTAATATAAATTACTAGGGGCAGGGAGGAAGCCCAAAATAGGAGAATAAGCTTCCTTCATAGCCTAAGTTGAGGTCAACCGCAGTTTTTCAAGGGAGGAGGCTCAGGTATAAAGCAGAGAGTGGGGGAGCCTGGGCTAGTTTGGGAGGAAGGAGCAAAGGTCACAGGGCTTCAGTCCTGGACCCAATGTTAAGCCCTTGAGCCCTGCCCCAGCTGCCTATGGAAGTCACAGAAGTGACTGCTTGGGCATAGCAACGAGGAGGAGCAAGTTTCCTCCATACACCCTGCCCCTTCCCAGCACCACCCCTGCCACAGGGCAAAGGGCCCAGGCTCACTTCCTAACCGTGTGATCTGAGTGAGTGTTTTTCTTTTTCTTTTTCTCTCTTTTTTTTTTAACTTCTTCATTTATCCTTTCTTGAAAACTTCTTTACCCACAGCAATGATACCAACATTTACCACCATGGTGTGTGAAAGGGAAAGTAGATAATGTTTATAAAGCCCCTGACACATGGCAGGTGCACACTAGGGTACATTATTGTTATTTTTCTGAGATGAGTTGTTATGTCAACAGGGCTACAAGTCTGTGTGGACTGTAGGCAGGGGCTGCGTAGACCCTTGCTGATGGCGCTGATGTCACACCATACATATCCTGGCCACACGTGGTACTCTATGGAACCGTTGGTCAACTTCGGTGACAAAATGAAACCATGTGGTCAATTGGCCCAAACATATAGGTCCAAAACATGTTGAAAAGTCAACATTTACTTTATTAACAGACAAAAAATATCTAGCAAGTAAGAGCCCCAAATCCAAAGTGGATTAGCTATAACGGGTGCTTATGAATCCAGATGGTGTAAATTACCCCCAATTCACTGAATTATCTAAATCAACCGTTTACAAAGTCTCATATTCTCTAAGTAGAACAGAGCGCTGCTGAACCTCCACCGTGCTTGCAAGTTCGGCTGTAATGGATGAAGGGCACACCTCCTCACAGACTAGACTGGCGATCCATCTGGACCTCCGCTTTCAGGAAGGAAAATTGCCACCATTTACAAATGTGAAAGCTGTGACCTAGAGCAGTTAAGTAATGTGACCACAGCTGCAGGGCTGGTCACCCATGGAAGGCACTGGAAGCTAGGGCTTCTGCTGCCCAGAGCAGTCGGGCCCCACTGTTGAAAGTGGTCTCCCTGTTGCAGGGCTGCAGGTCTCTGTCCTTGACCTCTTCTGATTTCTATTGGCCCACGGGGCAACCTCACCCAGGCTCAGGGCTTCCGTACCATCTACATACTGCCAATCCCAGATGGACATCTTCACCCCGGTCCCTTCCCCTGAACTCTGGACATGCACATCTTGCTGCCTACCTCACCTCTCTGCTTGGCCATATTACAGGCATTTTAGACACAGAGCCGAACTTCTGTTCCTTCCCTCACCCAAAATATGCTCTAACCACAGTGATCCCCTTTTCAGTCAATGGTGGCTACATCCTTCTAGTCAGGTTCAGGCCAAAGAGAGCAAGATACCTTCTTGCCTATCTTTATCTTTCTATTTCACTCTGAAACCTGGTCCTCTCACAAGCCTTTCTCTCCTGATCCCATTTACTCTGCTTTTTTTTTTCTTTTTTCCTTTACACTGCTCATTTGCTAACATACAATATGATTTTCTTGTTTATTACCTTTATTGTTCATTGTCTGTCTTCCTCTGTTGGAAAGTAAGCCGCTTGAGGGCAGGAAATTTTGTCTGTTTCATCACTAATATATCCTAGAATACCACCAAATAGTACGCACTCAATAAAAACTTGTTGAACAAAAAAGAAGAGAAAAAAGAAAAGAAAGGAAAGGAAAGGAAAGGAAAGGAAAGGAAAGGAAAGGAAAGGAAAGGAAAGGAAAGGAAAGGAAAGGAAA